>ML213507.1:320945-374811 GCA_004369045.1 Heliocybe sulcata | reverse complement strand
TGTGACGACGGCGAGACGTGGGAGTCGCGGAGCCGGCACACGGAGAGTAGTCGCACGAACTGAAAGACAGGTGTAAAGCGATAGTTGAGCGAGCTCTAGGGTACTAGTAAATAATACAGCTCTTATATACCCATTCAGGGGTTCGTAGGATAATATATTCAAGAAAGAAAGGAGCTCTAACATGAGCATGATTAAGGAATGAATTGAAAGCGTTGGTAATCCGTCAGCCACCCGGCCCGAGACTTGCCCATCGGGCGTACGTTAGCCGGTACAGTTCCCGAACCGTCACAGGCGCAAAAGAATTCAGGTTCACGTTGCTTGTAGGTTCTTTCAATCTTCCAATTGCAAGCTCGAACGAATGCCTCCCGCGAAACCAGTCCAACAGAGGAAACGGAACAGGAAACGGAAACGGCGTGCAGCATCCTCCTCCGAATCCTCTTCCGAGTCGTCGTCAGACGAGTCGACTAGTCCTCGGGTCGCCCCGAAAGTCCAACCAGTGATCGCACAAGGAGAACCTGAACTGGACGAGTCGGATGAATCCTCTTCGAGTTCTGATTCAGACTCTGCTTCGGATTCTGAGGCAGATCTTCCACGAGTAAAGGAGAATGTGCGCGATGATAAAAATACTAGCCAGGAAGCACGCTCGCGACGGAGGTCGCCGTCTGCCTCACCACCTGCGGCAACGATACCTCCTTTCCCTCCTACCAGTGGCGTCTCTGGGCAAGAATCAGTTGACGAGCAAGCTCTGAAGGAGAAGTTCAGAAAATTCTGGATGTCGTCTATCGCTGACGGCTTCAAGGATGACCTGGATGTAACACGCAAGGTAAAGTCGTTTCGCAAACGCTGTTGACAATCCATTGATATATTCTTCCTCTAGGAGCCTAACATGACAAGTTCACGTTTAGGGCTGTTGATCGAGTCCTTGGCGGCTGGAGCAGACGTCTTCGGTTCGACATCAGACAATAACCAGATCAACGAGATGGAAATCGTATTGGACCAGCCTACGAGCCCCTGAAAATCCAATTCATGTACAGTGTCACATCCTGCGTGCGCGCATGTACCTATCCTTTATTTCACTTCGACAACGGCTCTGCATGGAATAGACAGGTCCCTCTCCAGACGAGTGGGATTTCGCTATCGGGATTAGACTCTTCCTGCCGATTTGGATTCACCTTCCGAGCCAGGTTTCGTCTCTTCTTACTGCGCACGTTCAAGCCAACGGCCTTTGAGAGATGTTGATCAAAAGCGTAAGTTCTCGAGAGAAATGCATCTATGTATCGCGTTAATTAAAGTGTTACCCGTACGGACAATGCAGAGTATATAAATGAGTGATGACATATGGATGATCATTTTCGTGACGAATTTTGATATTCACAATTATCATCAAGTCCTCACAAACCACGGCAGAGTGATCACTAACGCTAACCTGAGAGTAACCAGTTGATTCAGACCCTACAGATCTCCGTGCTGTTCCTCAGCAGCTCTCGCCATCTCCGCAAAGAGACCACCCTGTCTAGACAGAAGTTCGTTAGGAGAGCCCACTTCTACAATCTTCCCTTTATCGAGCACGACGATCCGGTCGCAGTTCATGACGGTATCCAGTCGATGAGCGATAGTAAGGACCGTCGCTCTGGTCAGGTTCTCGCTGACCAACTTCGTGATGCTGGCGCTTGTTGCGTTATCCAAGCTCGCAGTCGCCTCGTCAAGGATAACGACCTTGGGATCCCCCAGGAGTGCGGCAGCGACAATCACAAGCTGCCGATGGCCTTGTGACAGATTCTTTCCGCCTGCCGTCAGCTCCATATTCAGATCGAAGGATCCGAGACCAACGAGGACTAGCATGGACAGGAGCGAGGCATCCGTAGCTTGCCCAAGTGGGTCGAGGTTGGATCGGAGCGTCCCGCTGAAGAGTCCAGAGTCTTGCGATACACAGGCGATGCTGCGACGTAATTTTTCCAAAGGCAATCCGCGGATATCTGGGGTGTATCTTGTTAGCGATACACTGGAGTCATGGAGAAGAGCCTACCTAAGCCGTCGATTTCCACTGTTCCATCGTACTCGACAAGGCGCAATAAGGCGGACAGCAAAGTCGACTTCCCGCTGCCAGTCCGACCGACCACTCCGATTTTTTCGCCGTTGTGGATATCCAGACTGACATCCTTCAAAGCGGCGACGTCCGGGCGGGAGGGGTATCTCACCGTCATGCTTTTGATCGAAATGGTCCCGGTCAATGGCCAGGAAGGAGGGACATCTTTCGATTCCGTTATTGATGACCCCTCGGGCGGCAGGTCGTAGCAGTAATCGTCTAGCCTCTCTACGGAGTTCATATTGCTCTCGACCTCTGCGGTACTCCGAATAAGGGCATTGATCTCATTCGTCAACGCGAAGGCTGAGCTCAGGGCTAACCCGATCAACGGTCCTGAAGCCGTCGTGGCTGACCCGATCAAGACCATCGCCAACGTGACCAGGGATGCGAAGAGTTCGATGCGCAAAAGCAGCCAAAGCTCTGCTGAGCGGGAGATATAGAAGGGTCGATTGGAGAAGTCCAGTAACGACAGAGCGGTTTCATACGCCGAGTCCACTCGATTGAACGACTTTAGGACTATTGCGCCTTCTAATGTTTCGGAGACATAAGCGTATAGCGGGGACCTGCTCTTGGAGGTCAAGCGCTTGAGCTCAATATTAGCGCTGGGAGACAACTAGGTAAGCAGACACCTAAGAATTGACGGCACACTCACCCTCTGTAGAATGCGTAGATGACGTAGTATATCAAACCCAGCACCGGGATGGTGATTGCGAGGTAAGGGCTTGGCCAGCACATGACGATCACGAGCCCAGCAATAATGAAAACTCCGGTGACAACATTGAAGACCCAGACGTATAGCTCGTGATCCACGCCGTTGACATCCCTGCTAAACCGATTCATGATACGGCCAACAGGATTGGTCTCGAAAAAATGGAGAGGAGCGTGGGCTACTCTGTCCAGAGCTAACCGATGGTAGACAATGCATGCCTTGTACGTCGCAGTCACGACGGACATGTTGCCAAGTGCTGAAGAGAATGAGAGTCCGAACAAGAGACCACGTCAGGTGTACTCACTCAAGAAGATACAAACAGCAACGCCAATGAGGCCATATGCGAGAAGGTACTTCTGGTTGGAGATGTGGAACGAATTGTCATCCCACCAATACAGCCACAGGTTAGATATAACTGCGTCTCCAATAAGTCAACTAGACCCATAACGATGTTCAGATGGAACGTACCAACTGCAGCCTGCTGGACCACGAGTATAACAAGCAGCACGACGACGGTAGCGAATCCACCGGAAGCCTTGATGTACCTGAGGTATGTTGGCCAGGAAACATGACCCTTCCGTCTGCTTTCTGTGAC
The DNA here is from genome assembly GCA_004369045.1 of Heliocybe sulcata. NCBI lineage: Eukaryota > Fungi > Basidiomycota > Agaricomycetes > Gloeophyllales > Gloeophyllaceae > Heliocybe > Heliocybe sulcata. Next base: position 371,421 of record ML213507.1, on the reverse strand, counting down.
GGCGATTTCATCTTCGTCGTTTTCGCTATCGGCGTCCGATACAGCTAAATTGTCCTCGTTGGACTGCTCGTCCCGGTGGACACCATGTTCGACGCCCACTACTTCGTGCAGCTTCGTCTGGCTTAGCGATGCCAAAATCTCTTTCGGACGTCCATTCTCGATTATCGACCCTTTTGATACGACGAATACTTGATCGGCTCGGTCCGCCAGTTTCACGTCGTGGGTGACTAGTAGAATAGTTTTGCCCCTCAGGTACTCGATAGTCGCCTTGAACACTTTGCCAGAGACGCGAGCGTCAAGGGCGGAGAATACGTCGTCAAGTAAGTATATATCTGCTCTCGTTTAAGCTCAAGCACAACAACTGAAAGACGACCCGACGGACCTGAGTTACTGTACAGAGCCCGGGCGAGCGCGATCCGCGCTTGTTGCCCTCCGCTCAGATTCGCAGCACCTTCAGCGACTTGCGACTTAACCCCACGCGGAAGTTGAGCAAGGTCGTCCGTCAATTCGCAAATATTCAAGACAGTAGCAAAACGGTCGTGGTCCATAGGCAAGCCGAACAGAATATTTGCCTCGAGCGTTTGGGAGAGCAGCCATGGCTTCTGTGTCAAGTACGCAATCGTTCCTCGGTGGGATACCTGAAGAGAATATCAGATTCTGAGACCACGCAGAGAAAGGAAACTGTTGCACACCGATCCCGACACACGCTCCAGTTGTCCAGCGATGGCGGATAACAGCGAAGTCTTCCCAGAGCCGACACCTCCCAAAGCGACCGCGAAACTGCCGACGGGTACTTGCAGAGAGATATCCTTCAGCACGGGCTCGTTAACGTCAATCGATTCCGTGTCCGATTTCGACTTCCTCCTGCTTTTCAACAGGAGATCGAAGAATCCAGGGTCTTCCTCGGACGACTCTTCCTCGGCCTTGATCTTGGGCCATCTCATGCTTGCATTCACGATTTCGATAGCAGATATGGGATCAGTCGACGCGCTGGTAGACGACTTTTCCGATACCGGGTTGGCTGCTTCCCGAGCTTGGAAGAGCTGGCAAGTACGATCCCAAGATACTTTAGCTTGTATAAAAGACCTGTGGCGTGACAGGACCGTCAGAAAAGACATACGTACAGATAAGAAAACTTACGAGACCAGTTGCGGCAAGAAGTTCAAGGGCTCCAGCAATTGCGAGAACAAGGTCAGAGCCGGGAATACAACTGCGGCCTCTAACCCACCGTGTAGACTCGAGTACACGATAAAAGTGAATAGCGGCAAGAGCACAGCAGAGCACTGCGACGCAGAAAACAATCCGATAGAGAAGAAGTTCTCAAAGCGGACATATTTCAACTGCCTTGACCGGACGGAAGATATCAGTGAGAGAACGTAGGGCTCTAGTGCTCTCAGTTTGATTATCTTGATGCCTGTAAATGTCCAATCAGACATCAGACGCGGTGGCCAGGGTTAACGCTACAAACCTTGCAGCATCTCCCTTGTCAGGTCCAGGCGCTTGTCGACGACTTCCATTTCTGTACCAGTGAGGTTGTATACGAATGGTGCGATGACCGCCTGAACGAAAATAATGACGATCATACTTCCGATTCCGGCCCAGATAGCGCGACCGAGGTATCCAGAGAGAAGGACAATCGAGACCGCAAGCTGAACTATCAGGCCCCAGAATTGCTGTACTATAGACGATACTGGGTCAGCTTTATGCTGAATACTATGCGGCTTGAATCGCTTACTATTCTCGATAGCGATTCCGATACGCTCACTGTCCACATTGATGACGTTCATTACGTTGCCTACAGGATGGTTTGCCGCTTCCTGGTTGTCTAACCGGAACGACTTCTGGTAGGCGCCGATAATCACTGCGGACTGCATATTGAGCTGCAGCTCCCGCATGATCGACGTTGAGCTTTGGATGAAGATACTCTTTGATGCCTGATGATATCAAGAACCGGTCGAGTGTCAGAACGTCTTCAGTCAGTCCAAGATAAACATTACCTGGAACCCAAAGAGGATGAAGGCGAGTGCAACGCCCGAGTGGATACGCAGGTTGGGTGTTACGAATGAGCTGATCGGCGGGCTCTCGTTGCTCAGGTACAGAACCGTCTGCTGAACAAAGATCGGCAGAGCCAGACCGCAAGCTACTCCACATCCATAAAGTATCGCTGCAAATATCCTGGCACAGTTGTTATTACCACTACTTCCATGCAGGACGGAGAGTCTTACCACTGGGACCAATACGGTCGCACCATGGCACGCAGAAGAGAGGGAGGCTTCGCATTGGCATCGTTGGATCGTTGCCAGTCAAGGATGCGCTTCTCGTATGGATCCAGAATCTCCTTCTTGATGTAGGAGGAGAGCATGGACTTGCGTAGCAGGTACAAATCTTCCTCAAACAATTGGCGACGAGCTCCTTGCCTGCGAATAACGAGTTAGTACGTTGCTGATATTTTGGGGAGGTCACTCGTACCATACCAGCGGCGTCAGCCATTCCAGTGTAAAGAACGAGAAGAGATTCGGATTGACTGTTTTGCTCGTCTGGACACGTTCTGGTTGAGTATCGACGCTTGGTGTAGAGGCCTTCTCCTTCTCGGAATCGTCCTTGTCCAAGCTCGACGCATCGGCAGTCATGGTGGGAACGTCCATGGCTATTGCAGGGGACAAAGGTTCATTTCCCAGCGAGTCAAGACTCTGCTAGGTTTTGATATTCTGCACAGACTCCGCTCAGAACGCTTTTTCTGAAGCTGTACAACATACTGCTGGCCGGTCTAGATCACCATCGCTTCTCATGCTCGGAGATGGCGACAAGTTGTGCAATACCAATGTGACCGATGGCGGCCCTGATCGCCCGTTCCTGGGCTGCGGAGGTATCTGCGCGTAATAACAAAACAGTCCCATGAAGCCTTCAATCCGACTGTTGAACGTTGATGCGCCGGCCTGATTGACTGTTTGATGAACTCACGTCAAATGTATCGCCATTGGGCCCAAATTGAGTTGTCACTGTAGATCCGAGGCCTAGTTTCAGACAACTCCCATGAGCAGAAACGATTCCATACGAGAGTAGCCAAATAGTTGGAAGTCTGCTGATTGCGACTTCCGCCTAGTTCCATCCTCCGAGACCGTCAAACGAGGAGTGTTCCAGGATAAAGTACCTGTGCATGCATTGGTTTAGAAATGAAACTGCTCAGTGCCATGGGCGCTTGACTGTGTGGGTAAGGCACATCAGCGATTTGCTTCCGGATCACATTCATTCTCGCAAGTCTGTCAATCCTCCAGCGTGCTCCGTATTCATCGCTTCAGAGCTTACTACATCTCCGTGGTATCTTTTGTTTGAAACTGGGCACCATTCCTTTCCATATGACAAACTGAAGATTGATGGATCATTTTTGTGAGATCAAATGCCGGATTTCTTGCCCCTCGTACCTGGCCGCCTGTGCTCGGGCATCGTGGACTCGAGACATCCAAATGGAGCATTCTGAGAATGACTTGCACCGAGCCATGCTGCTCTTCCGTCGGAGATGAGCGTCGCAGGAAATAGGGAAGAATGTTAATGAAGAGAATGATATGCTGGCATTAATGATGGTGGCGTCGAACGGCAATCATGGCTGTACACAACACTCACTGCGTATACTCGATTCGGCCCGGGCGGTACGGGGTGAGTACGATAACCTGCGTCTGTGTATAGTTGCGGCGTGCCAGCATTAAATCTTGGATGACAAGACGCTAGTAATAGGCACTCGCTGTTTACTACGATCCCAACAGCGTGCACAATCATTATATGGTCATGGGACTACGATATGCATTCAAGACCCCATCACAATTACAAGATAATAAACTAGTAGACGGCATCTGCGATACCCTTCGCCAAAAGCTCAGCAGCTTCCTCAATTTCTTCGGAGGATATAGTCAAAGGCGGCAGGACACGCAAGACCGAGCCATGCCGTCCCCCGCGTTCAATAATAACCTTGTACCTCTCAAACATGATGCCCTGTACTCGTTTTGCCAGGGCGCCATCCTCAATTGTGGAACCTGGCAGCGTCAACTGTATACCTAGCATGAGTCCCTAGGCGTAGCCGCATCAATACTGGTTACTATTCACTGCCACAAGTCCGAACTTACTCTTCCCCGAATCGAATGAATATGTTGCTTGATCCCGAACTGCGCGGCATGTTGAACCAGGTGTGATCGGAACAGCGCGCCCATTTGCGCAGCATGCTCCCACATTCTTGTTTCACGCATGTGCGCAAGGACTCGAGCCCCCGTGACAAGCGCGAGCTGATTGCCTCTGAACGTTCCCGCGTGGCTGCCAGGCTGCCATTTATCCAGTTTCTCATCGTATACGATGCACGCTAACGGCATGCTACCGCCGACTAATTATAGCCCGATTGAGTGGGAGATAAATTTGGACAACCGGCAGGCTCACCAGCTTTGGACATGACGATCACATCGGGCGTTACTCCGGCATATTCAAACGCGAAGGGCGTGCCGGTCCTCGCAAAGCCGCTCTGGACTTCATCAAAAATGAGCGGGATGTCGTGCTCCGTAGCCATGCGGCGGAGCCGCTTCAGCCACTCCCTGGGTGCGGGCACAACGCCTCCCTCGCCTTGAATGCACTCGACGATGATACCGGCAGGTTTGGTCATGCCACTCTCCGGATCGGCCAGCTTTGTCTCGAGCAAGGCGGCGCACAGCTCGGCTGTGACATTGCTGTCGGTGACGGTGGGGCCGAAGGGAGATTTGTCGGGATGCGGGTAAGGGAAGAACACGACATCAGCCAGAGACCCTGTCTTGAGTTGGGACTTTGTCTCGGTGTTTCCCATGGCGGCGAGGGAGCCGGAGGTGTGCCCGTGGTAGCCGCCATCGAAGGCGATAATCGTCGACCTGCCAGTCGCGATACGGACAAGCTTCATGGCCGCTTCGACAGCGTCTGAACCGGAGGGTGAGGTGAATTGAATCTTGCCCGTAGAGGAGAGAGGTGCTGGGATCCAACGCCACAATTCTTGGACGAAAGCCGTCTTGGCGGTTGTTGCAAGGTCAAGGCATTGCTGTGGCAACTGGGAGTCCACGTAGTCAAGGATAGCTTGACGAACGATGGGATGGTTATGGCCCAAGGGAAGTGCACCTGCACACTGAAGTAGGTCGAAATATTTGCTCCCTGCATGTGGCACTGGTATGTTAGACCTGCAGACTATGCCTGAGCCTAAAAGACATACCTTCCACGTCGTATATCCACAGGCCATTGCCCTTCGCAAATGTGCCGGGGAACTTACGAGCGTAGGTGCGTGCATTTGACTCCACGGAAGACAAGACAAACGGCACAGAGGTCATATTGCCTGCTGAAGCGTCCTGGACTGCTGGGGAAGCCTTTGCGGTACTGTTGGACTCCTTGGAATCGACGGTCGCTACGGTAGACTCGGCGACTGGGGACATAGTGAACGAAGCTCAATAGGAAGTCAAGACTTTTGGGTATTGTTTCGAAGGTCAGGCGTCGTCTTGCCCAGAATGATCCAAGACCGGTGATAAATACCAAGTGCGGCTCCTTTGCGCTCGTATGAAGGCGAGTTCTTGTTTCCGATGTCCGGGATTACAGGACAGACACGGCTGTGAATTTGATGACCTGTACAAGCCGCCCGCTGTGCATATGGCCGTTTCATACAATACCAATCAATCAGGCCTGTGCCTGAACCGCTAGATGTACCCGTTCAGGTTCGATTCGGAGATCCACTCGCAGGGAGACTGCCTGTAGAATTTACACGCGATCCAGAACGATATTCGCACTTCGTTAACCGTTGTCCATAGACACGGATGCCGGGATGTGCCTAGATGTTACGCTATGTCCATGGGGTTAGTGAGCACGCACAAATATACGTTCGTTGGCGTCCTGGACTGATGGGAATTGACATAGTTCACGCAAGAGTAGATCGGAGTGGCGACATAACTTTCTCGAGGCCGTCACAGCCAGTCAAGGAAGCTCCATATAATCAACATGTTTCGGCCCTGTTGCGTACTTTAGACAGCGGATGGTTGACTGGTTGGTTGGTAACAAGGGAAACTGACTTCGTGCTGGTTGATTAAATACCCGTTTGATGATTTCTTGGACCTACATTCTGCGCCACAAATACATACAAATATCATGCTCATCCCATCGAGTCTCTCTTGCTCCCAGGATACTGCCGCCTCCGGATTTACCTTTTGTCTTGACTCCGTTTCAGATTTTTACGCCCGAGAGTGCCTAGTCCCGTTGCTCTCGGTAGATATGAACTCCTGTGCCTTCTGTGGTAATGCCGGGCCAGGGTCTGATTCCGCAAGGCGCTAGAGGCGACATGCAGTTTCACAGGTAAATCTTGGGTAAATCTATTCACATGATGCATCAAGTCATAGAATTGACTGGGAAGAGTAACTTCCTCCGTGCGCATTTGACGCGGCACGCTGACTCTCTGAGACTTAGCGTGATTAATGCATAGGATCAGGCTGATGCGGCCATTCCGCCGTACGTCCTAAAGGCATACTCTCGGTCTCTCTCGGTGCGTCCTCCCGGAGTAATGCATCCCACAGCAATGATGGTTCCTGATCATTCGAGGCCGGGAGGCGCAGATGGGCACTCAATCCACTTGAATTTTCGCGTCAGTATGGAGGTCGGGGCATGAGTCCGTATAAGACCTGCTCCACGGAGCTCTTTGTCGGTCAATTAATCAGCTCAGCACTCTCTCAGGCGTTCACCCGACAACCCTTGGATTCGTCTTGTCGACAAGTGCCAATAAAATACAATCAGTACGGACCTACAAGTCACTCTAAACTATGTCTACCCTTCCGAAGTGAGTACTTCGTCGTTCCCAATACACTTCAGTTCTCAGACATGTCCCGCAGACAACTTCCAATTGAGAGCGCTGGCTCGCTCGAGGATAATGCGCAAGTAGCTTCCGGTATCGATGCGCCGCGCCTTCCAGCCGACATTGCGGCTCAGATCGTAAACGAAGTCTATGTCGAACCCGGCGAGGCTGTTGCATACATATCGGCTGTTACCCCGATGCAAGCCGACATGCTTAGTGTAACTGCCTTGCATGCCCATGCCTATGTCGGCTCGGTGGCATGGTCCATTAATGCTGTTATCGAAGCAGAAGCAGCGCAAACCGCTTGGAAAACCGTCGTCGCAGGCAATGCCATCCTGCGTAGCCAGTTTATCGCTAACGCGCATGGTATCTATCGTGTCGAGTTGGATTCATTGCATCCCAGCCGGACCTCCCTTCAGCATCTCAGCTGGGACGACGCCGACCTGGAGATCATTGAAAGGAAGCAAGAAGAATATTTCAAAAACGAGGTTAAAGCTATTAATATTCTTGCGAAGGTACTGTGCATCTAGTCGACGTGCTGATCACGTGCTGATTGGTTGTACCAGGGAACGAAACAGACGGTAGTGACGGCGGGTCTTGCGCCACTTCCAACCCACAACGGATCGCGTTTCATTGTGACCATGCATCACGCTTTGTTCGACGCAGCTTCGGTGCAGATGCTCATCGAAGATTTCATCTCTGCGCTTTCCAGCATCGCCATCAGCCGCCCTTCATTCTCTAGGTATGAAGCACACATCTCTTCTATGCAAGACCGTGAAGAAAAGAAGAAATTTTGGACCGAATATCTGGCCAACGCGCCGTTCGAGAAGACTTCAGATGCAGCTGCGTCTGGAAGGCGTATGCGGCATCTTCCACCGTTTCCAGTCGGAAATGTGATAGACTGTCAAAAGGCTGCTCGCGCTCTTGGTATCACGGCGCCAACATTAATCCGTATGGTGTGGGCTCTTACCTTAGTCCTGACTACCTTCGATCATGGTCACATTTTCGGTGAAGTATATAGCGGCAGAGACATCCCTCTCGCCGACGTGGATCAGTACGTCTGAGTCTATTACATGGAAGCTTACATGCTGATTAAGATCGTAGCATCATGGGCCCAACGATCTCGACCGTTCCCGTCCGATCTGACATCAAGCCCACCCAGACGTTGAAGGAACTGGCTGATACCTTACAAGAGTCTTACTTCGACATTCTCCCGTATGTGCAGGTCTCGCTTGGAGAGCTGTCGCAATGGCTCGATGTCAAGCAGGCGAAATTATTCCAGAGCTTTATCACTCTGAACTTCGCTCCGAAGAACGCTCGTGTCGGGGATTACGACACAGAATTCTTGATTGCTACCGCACCAGTCGAGTTCGAGTTATCCGCCGAATTCAATAACGAAAGCGGCGTCCTCTATTGTCTTATGTCCCATGATTCGAACGTCGTGCCACATGAGTTGGCTTTGACTGCACAACGGCATCTCTCTGGTGTTTTGCAGAGGCTAATCAGTGCTGCCGAGGAGAATATTGCGGAGCAGACTACCGTGCAGGACTTTGTGAAGGCTCAGATCGCTCAGGAAGTGTTGCGCGTCCTGCCGTTCGAAGAAGGGGAGGCACGCCCGGTGCCATACACCAGTGTCGTTGAAGGGTTCCTTGCTCAGGTTGAGCGAGACCCTCTGGCCGTAGCAGTCGAGGAGGGCAGTCGCGTTCTTACCTATGGCGAACTACAGACGCAGAGCGCTGCCGTAGCGCATCAGCTGGTAGCTCTCGGGGTCGGCAAGGGCTCCCTCATTCCAGTTCTTGTTCACAGAGAGCTTGAGATGGTGGTTGGCATCATGGCCGTCCTCCGTGCAGGTGCAGCGTACCTCCCGATTGACGAAGACACGCCAAGCGCAAGGATACGAACCCTCATACGCGACTGCCGAGCGGATGTCATGGTGGTCACATCACAGCAGGCTCTCCACGAGCCTCCAGAGACGTTCAAGGATGACCTGAAGCACGTGTTCATTGTTACAGAGCACGATGGTTGTGGAGCGGGCGATGGATTGCCTGTTATCGAGGCGTCGGATCCTGCGTTTGCGATCGGGACATCCGGGACGACCGGTACGCCAAAGGTCAGCGTATGTCGACACCAGCCGCTGGTGAACGCGCTTCATGATCCTGCGGGCAGCTGGCTATCGTCCCCTGGTGACCGTGTCGGTAACTTTATGGGCCTTGCATTTGACTGCTGCGTTGGGGAGATATTCTCAACTCTTATGTTCGGCGCCACGCTTGTCTTGCGCGATGATAACGTCGACTGGGCCGTCACCATCGATACCCTGGATTATCTCCAGATCACTCCCACCGGTCTTCAGAGAGTGAAGCCCCGGCCGTTCCCGAAACTCAAGCGTATCACAGTTGCTGGTGAACCCGTACCGACCGCGTTGCTCAAGGCTTGGCTTGATGTCGTGCCAACTTTCATTAACATATACGGTCCGAGCGAGTGCACCGTCCATACCACATCCATTGCTTTGCAAAGGAATCAAGAGATCACGGTTGGCAGGCCGATTGCCAATACTATTTGCCGTGTTCTTGACGAGAACATGCAGCGAGTACCTATCGGCATGAAGGGCGAGCTCTGGGTTGGTGGTCCTGGAGTTGGGATTGGGTATCTCAACAAACCAGAGTTGACCGCGAAGAAGTATATAGCTGACCCGTATAATGAAGGCGGGAGGCTTTACACATCTGGCGACATGTGTAGATGGACCGAGGACGGGCGCCTTTATTACATCTGTCGCAAGGATCTCCACGACGACATCAAGGTCAAGGGTCGTCGTCTCAACCTAGACGAAATCTCGTATGTCATCTCGCAACATCCGGACGTCAAGTTCACTGCGGTTTTCGTCAAGGACGACAGGATTGTTGCCTTCCTCGCTCCTGAGACTGTTAACATCGAGGAAGTGCGAGACTCCTGTGCCGACGTGCTCCCGCACTATATGGTCCCGGACGTCTTCAAAGCCGTCGCACAGAGCGATCTTCCTATGACGCGCAACGGAAAGGTGGACAGAAAGGAACTCGAGAAGCTGCTGGTCGAAGCAGCACCGAGTCATTTAAGCGCTCCGTCGTCGATATTGTCGAAGCTGATTGCCAAGGTCTGGGCTGAGGTCCTCGGCATCGATGTGTCTGGGATCGGAATGGACACGTCGTTCTTCCAGTTGCCCAACGGCGACAGTGTCACAGCTGTCAGGGTCTCAGCCGCCCTTACGGCTGCTGGTTGCAAGGTTTCTCCATCGCAGGTCTTCAAGTTGCAGACGATCCGGAAACTGGAGAGCTTTCTCGGTGGCCCAGCAGTAGCAATGCCAGTGGTACCCGCTGTTTCCAAGCCGAAAGCCCGATCGCCCCCCTCGGTGTCATACAGCACAGTCGCATCCGTGATGGCGGAACTTCGAGCAGCTGATATCGCGGAGGATGCTATCCAAGACATCTTCCCGGCAAATCAACTCCAGACGGGTCTGATTGTCGCTCTTATGCAGGACAGGTCGAAGTACACCACTGCATGTATGTGGAGAATACGATCCGATCGACCGGTTGACATTAGCAGAGTCTGCCTCTCTTGGAAGCGGCTCTTGAATCACCACTCCAGTCTCCGGACTAGGTTTGTCACGACGCGTGATGGCGTCTTCCAAGTGAGTTTCTGTTGTATCTTTGCGCCAGCGATTGGCCTGTGCTGAGACTTCTCTCCACAAGGTGGTGATAGATGACGCTGAGCAACGGACTCCCTTGGTATTGGGTCAGAAAAATGAAGCCGAATGCCGTCAGTTTATTGATCAGGATCTCAAGCTCGGGTTCCAGCTTGGTCAGCCCATGTCTCGTCTTGCGATCATCAAGGGGCCCAACGGCGCTGCAAGCTACATCATCCTCACCATGCACCATTCCATCTATGACGGTTGGTCGGCAGGCATTCTTAAATCAGATCTTCGAGCATTCTGTTATACTATACCGGCCAGTCCCGCCCCTGCGTATAGAGTCTTCACCGACTATATCCAGAGCATGTCTAAGGTAGACGCGGAAGCGTACTGGACGAAGTACTTAGAGGGTGCTATGCCCTCGGACAGTCTGTCTCTTCCTGCATCTGCGACGTCTGGAGAAGGTAATACCATCCATCGGCTCATACGCATCTCTCCCGAGTCCATGCGAGCGGCCTGCGTTCGGTTCGGTATCACGCAAGCGACTCTGGTGAACGCCGCCTGGGCGCTGGTGCTGAAGCTTTATCTCAATCGCGATGACGTTATTTTTGGGAACGTACAAGCTGGGCGAAGCATTCCAGTCCCGGATGTCGACAAGATGGTCGGCTTGCTTCTTGCAACCGTCCCCGTTCGGGTTCGTTTTGTGCGGGGCATGACGATTCGTGATCTTTTGGTCAGTCTGCAGTCCGCATACATGGGAGGCTTGGACCATTGTCATGCGGGCCTGGTTAACATTCGAAAGTGGGCTCGTCAAGATGGCCAGGCATCCCTCTTCCATACTCTGGTAACATTCGGCACTGCGGAGGCGAAGGACCATTCAAAGGCTGATGGGTTCATCTTGGAGGACCAGTGCTGGGTAGGAGACGTTACCGAATACGGAGCAGACTTGACCTTCACTCCGCACGAAGACGGGCTACAACTCGAATTTATCCATGACCCCAACGTCCTCGACGAGACTGCTACGAAAGACATAGTCGATGAACTGGAGCACCTGCTCAGCGTCATGGTCGAACCGTCGAGTGACGGTATGGTCGTCGACGACGTTCCGCTGTCCGTAGATCAGATGCGGCAATTCAAAGAATTCGGGTATGGCGGTACGGCTGCCACGCCGTTCCAGACGATGCATCGTGGGTTCGTTGCTGCGGCGTCCAAATATCCGGACTATGTGGCTCTGGAGCATTACGGTCGAAAGATCACGTATCGGGAACTGGACAATTGGACGAACCGTTTAGCTTGCCAGTTGCAGAAGACTCTCGGGAAAATACCAGGGAAGTTCGTCGGACTTTTGGTGGATCGAAGCATCGAGTTTGTGGTAGGGATGCTGGCGGTCTTGAAAGCTGGAGCTGCATTCGTCCCGTTGGACATATCGTTCCCGGAGGAGCGTCTCCGCTACATGATATCTGCTGCGTATATCACGCATATTCTGACCACGGAGGCCATACATGGTGCGCATGGGCATCTTTTAGGGAACGTCTCGTATGCCTTCATCGGATCTACCCCTTCAAGAGAATCGCATCTGCCCAAAGACGTCGCGCACGGGGAAGACCTGTCATATATCATATTTTCATCCGGTACGACAGGCAAGCCGAAGCCGATCGCATGTCACCACTCTGGTGCTGTAAACAACATCTGGTTCCACCCGGCGATGAAGCATTTGCATCCAGGCGCTCACATTGGGCAGATGCTCGCCATGAGTTTCGATGGAACTCTGCAGGAGGTTTTTGGAGGACTATTCTCTGGGGCAACCGTAGTGATACGTGAGGACGACGCATTCTCCACAATCAAGAAGCTGGACGTCCTCAGCCTCACGCCCAGTGGTATGCAACAGCTGGACCCTCAGGACTATCCTAATCTTAAATGTGTTTTCACCTGCGGAGAGGCTCTTCCCCGGTCTCTGGTCGACAAATGGGGCACGAAGGTGGCTTTGTACTCAGACTACGGTCCAACGGAATGCTGCATCAGCACGTCATGTAATCTCAATCCGTACTCAGGTGATATGCCCATCACGCTCGGCCGGCCTTTCCCAAACATGAGCATGTACGTCCTGAACGGCGACACTCGGCGACCTGTCCCCATGGGCGTTGTAGGAGAGCTCTTCATTGGTGGAGTGGGCGTCGCTGCTGGAGGTTATTATGGAAGGTCTGATCTCACGATCGCCAAATTCGTTCAGGATCCGTTTATGTCGTCCGGTAACCCTAGGGAAACGATGTACCGAGCTGGGGACTTGGTGCGCTGGCTGCCGCATGGCGAGTTGCAATTCTGTGGCAGGGACGATACCCAGGTGCGTGTAATGTCGCTCAGTGCAGTTCGATGTCCTCATGCAGCGTAGGTGAAACTGAAAGGGTACCGAATCGAGCTGGAAGAGGTTTCCTCGGTCATGAGAGCCGTCGCGGGTGTCGACGATGCGTTTGCTATGATTCGCGGGACGGCCCACGGAGATATTCTGGTCGGGTTCGTCTCCTCAAAGACGGTTGACGTTGAGGCTGTGCGCCGTGCTTGCATGGCCTCTCTGCCGTCATACGAGATACCATCGGAGATTATCTGTTTACCCGAGTTCCCAACGACGAGTATCGGGAAAATAGATCGCGAACGCCTAAGACGCATCGAGGCGCCTCAGTCCACGGAATCTCCTGTCTCCGCTACCGAGCTCGCGGTTCAGCGCGCAATTGCAGCCACACTAGGTATATCTATCGACGAAGTCGGTCGACACACGTCATTCCTTGCTCTCGGGGGCGACAGTATCAGTGCCATCAAGCTCATGTCGAAGGCCCGTAATGAGGGCATTAACGTCTCCGTCTCTCAGATATTCAAGTCGCCTTCTGTTGCGGCACTGGCCGAGTCAGTGGACGAGACCCAAGCCCGGCCCTTAACGCGTTTGCACTCCCAGGACCAAGTCGTAGGAGACATCCCTCTAGCCCCTGCTCAGGCTCGCTTCTTGGCCAACGCGAAACAATTACACCACTACAATCAGAGCCAGCTCTGTCGACTGAAGCGCCGAATCGAATTCAACGATCTCCAGCACGCCGTGCGGCGTCTTGTAGGACATCACGATCTACTGCGGGCTCAATTCCAACGAAGCGGTGATGAATGGAGTCAGGTGATTCGCCCCGACACGCCTGAGGTTGGAACGGTGTCGCTTCAGCACTTGCATGTCCAAGGCAATCTGCATGACGAAGTGCTGAAGTTGAGTAAGTCTCTCAACATTCTGGAGGGACCATTACTTCTTGTCGCATTGATTGAAGTATGTCTGTTCCGCCATTTTGTCAATAGAGACACTGATACTTACGTCTCCAGGACAATGAGCGGCAGTACGTCTTTGTCGCAGTCCATCATTTGATCGTGGATATCATCTCGTTCAATATTTTGATGGAAGATGTCGAGCGAGTCCTTCTCAACATGGAACTGGAACCGAAGACTACATCCTTTGCGGCATGGACAAAACACTTGTTGAGCCTCGTCGAAACTTACAAGCCACACGCTTGGTCCACAGCTCTGTCAAACGACGCAGATGCAGATGCCTTTGCGAAGCTGCAAGGGTAAGTCTGCGATTCATTGTATTCCAGCCCATATCTTACCTCGCTCGGCACAGCGCATCCACCGGCAGGCGGAAGACTGTCAAATCTGTTTTGTCCAGACAGGTATGCGAAAACGTCAATGCTGTAAACATGGCCTACGGTTGCAACACGCAGGACATCGTGTTGACGGCGCTGACCTTGGCATTCCATGAACTCACTGGTCTCGGTCCCTTCGGCATCTGCGTGGAATCTCATGGTCGCTCTGTGTTTGCCGAGGACATGGATATATCCAGGACTGTGGGTTGGTTTACCTCTACCTTCCCTGTCACTTTCGACCTCCGGTCAACGCCGTCTACTGGAGACGCACTGGAGACTGTCCGAGATCAGCTTCGCTCGGTACCGGACAAGGGCGTCTCGTTTGAATTGCTACGATATTGCACGTCTCGAGCGGATGCCTCCACAATCAAGCGACACTCCCTACCGCACATAGAATTCAACTATTTCGGCCAGGCAGCCAACCTCAGGTCGGAGTTGTTTGAGCACATCGACCTGTCGCTTGATGTAGATCTTGACGCCGACAACATCGACTTTGGAATCATTTGTTCGGTATATCTGGAAGAGGAGGGCGGCATGGTCATCGAGTTTTACTTCGATCCCGGCTCGTATGACGAAGTTCTCTTGTCGCGATTCGGACAAGCATGGAGGACCCGTATGGAAGTCATCCTGACCAGTTCTTCTTTGCCGCCTTCCTTGCCGATTGCTGTCACTGGTGCTGTCAGTAAGGAGACGTTTGAAGAGATTTCCGTCGAGCTTTCCGCTGGTGGTCTCGCGTCGTCCGACATCGAAGACTTATGGAAGGCCACTGCGGCGCAATCTGCCTTCTTCCTCAGCCTGATGAACACTCCGGATCAGTATGTCTCGCAGACCATCTATGAATTTTCCGGGGAGATCAGCGAACAGGACCTCATCCGGGCCTGGAAAGCTCTGGTGAACGTCAACGTCAATTTCCGCAGCATATTTGTCAATACTTCGGAAGGATTATATCAGGTCGTACTACGTCCCACGGCTGGTTCATCTGATGCGACGGTGGTGCTGCAGTGGCTGGAAGACCAAGTTGAAGAGAGTCAGGCGCGTTTCTTGCAAGAAGACCTCTCTCTTGGCTTTAGTACCAGCTCACCCTGCTTTGCGCGGATGGCCATTGCCCGCATAGGTTCGACCGATAGATGGCGCTGCATATGGACCCAACACCACTCCGTTAGTGACGGATGGTCTCATGCCCTAGAGTTCGAAGATTTTCTAGCGGCATGCGGTGGTAGACGACTGACTCCGAGGAAGCCGTCATTCAAGGACTACGCGATGCGATTGAACGCCATCGACCTCTCAGCGGCGCGTGGCTACTGGCGACAGGATGTGTTCCGCAGCCACAAGTGCTCCTCATTCCCATTCCCGGAGCCCTTGCTGTCTGATTATCAAGGCGGCCTCGCACCTGTATCCGTCAGCAATACGGCTTCCGGTGTGATAAGGCCTCTGCACCGCTTATGCTCAAGCATCGGGACCACGTTATCGACTCTCTTGAGGGCAGTATGGGCTTTGACTATGCACCACTACACGAAAGAGCAGACTGTCATCTTTGGTGCCGTAGTGTCCGGACGTGACGCTGTAATCGACGATGCGGACCAGGTGCTCGGAACGTTGGTCAACACGATACCCGTGGCAGCTCCGATTGACCCGAATGTACCACTTTCATCCTTGCTCCAATACCTTCACGAGCAGCACGTCGAATCCCTGCCGCATACTCATGCAACGTTGAGGGATATCATGCAATGGAATGGTATCTCGGACCTGGCATCATTCTTTACTACCACTCTGACCTTCCAGGTGAGCACGTCCTGTCACAGTATTTTGGAGGAGTTGACTGATAGAGATTGTAGAACTTTCCATCAGCGGAATCGGACGAGGGTGCCACGTTCGACGTCCAAGTCATTCAAGCCGTTGAGAATACCGAGTTCGACGTCAACGTCAACTTGATGTGCGTGGAAGATGCCGTCGACGTTCTCATGACCTTCAATTCGCGCAAGTTCGACCTTCCCCACGCTCGTGGTGTCGCGGAGAAGTTCGTGAATCTGCTTGAGATCATTTCCGAATCCAGCTTCTCTCTGGCCACGCGCCTGAAGGACCTGGATCGCGTCAGCTCGTTTGACCTTGAGCGCTTGCGAGTGATGGAAGTGGGCGAGCCCATGGAGCTTACCTACGAATGTGTCCATCACGGTTTCGAAGCCCATGCCCGCCGTCAGCCACGCGCTGTTGCTGTTGAGCACGGAGACGAGACCATCAGCTATGGAGAGCTGAATCGCCTTGCTGATGCTGTTGCTCACCGACTTCAACAGGAGGGGGTGAAGCGAGGTGACATGATCCCCTTAATTACCACTCGGTCAATCGATATGGCAATTGCTATCATGGCAATACTCAAAGCCGGTGCTGCCTACGTGCCTATTGATAAAGATTTCCCTGTTGCAAGGATCGAAAGCATTCTCGCATCGGTTACGTCGCCTGTCACATTGTGCCATCCCTCGACAGAGCAGGCAGTCCCTGGATCCGCCTTACCCTCACGTGCCGTTTCCATTTCCAGGACGTCGGCCTCCCTCTTACCTCAAGTGAAACCCGGTAAAGTGTCGGTGGGTCGCGACGATCCAGCGTACGTGATTTTCACGAGTGGAACGACCGGTACGTGTGCAGGGCGATATACCTGCGGGCTGGACTGACGTTTTGGCAGGCAAACCCAAGGGTGTGATATGCGTGCATCGCAGCTTGGTAAATGTTGTGATGCAAAGCCCGCGTGCCTTCGGGACTGCTCCAGGCAGCAGAGGAGCCAGCATCCTCTCTGTCTCGTTTGACATGGGCACTTGGGAAGTTCAGTCTTGTCTATTCAACGGAGCAACTGTTGTTATGCGTAGTAAGCGGGCTCTGCTTTCTCCCAGCAAGCGATCTCTAACAACTATGCAGAGGGACCAACGCTTGACGTCCTCCAGACGGTGGACACTGTCTTCATCACTCCTACTGTCCTGTCGCAGCTCTCCAGAGAAGACCTACCTCATGTCAAGAGCATCGCCGTGTCAGGCGAACCGTGCCCTGAGCAACTCATCAAGGCATGGGCCCCTCATGTCCGATTCTACAACTCGTGCGCACCTTCGGAAACAACGATCATATCCTTCCTGGACCAGATGCATGTGGGCCGACGGATCACTATGGGTAAACCACTCCCGAACGTCCGATGCTATATCCTGGATCCGGAAACGATGCAGCGCGTTCCCTTCGGGTGCAAGGGAGAGGTGTTCATTAGTGGGATCTGCGTCGGTCGGGGATATCTGAACATGCCGCAGCTCACGGCCGAGAAGTTCTTGCCAGATCCGTTTGCTCCTGGGCTGACCATGTTCAGGTCTGGCGACGTCGGACGATGGACCGACTTTGGTGGCGTCGAGCACTTTGGAAGAATGGACGATCAGGTCAAGGTGAAGGGCTTCCGGATTGAGCTATTGGAGGTCGCGAATGCTCTGCGTCGCCACAAGGATGTTCAGCAAGCTGTAGCCTTGGTGAAGAACGGAAACCTCATCGCCTTCGTCGCTCCCGAAACTGTGGATGTCTTCGACGCGCAAGATACCGCTGCCAGATATGTTCCTGAGTACATGGTACCCTCGAAACTCACGGCCGTGCCCGCCTTTCCTATGAACCGCAATGGCAAGGTCGACAAGGAAGCCCTATTGAATCTCGGAAAGGTGCCACAGGAGACGAAGAAAGCTGTCCATTCATTAGACGACATTCAAGCCATGTATGCGGAGATCTGGGCTTCTGTCCTCAAGGTGGATGTCAGTGCTATAAAGGGCGATACGACCTTCAAGGAGCTCGGAGGCGACAGGTAAGTTGTCGACCTCTTTCTGAATATTGGTGTTCATTCAACTATCTTGTCGACGTAGTATAAGCGCTTTACGTGTCGTTGCCGCTGCAAAGAAGCGAGGTTTCACTATCAAGCCCAGTCAGGTGGCGGACCGCAAGACCTCTCTAAGCGTGATAGCTACTCTCAGTGCCAGCAGCGCGGTCGAAGCCCAGGGCAAGGTCCATAAGGACGCTCTATCAAATCTCGGAGAAACGTCGCAGGAGACAAAGGAAGCTGTCCATTCGTTAGACGACATCCAAGCAATGTATGCGGAGATCTGGGCTTCTGTCCTCAAGGTGGATGTCAGTGCTATAATGGGCAACACGACCTTCAAAGAGCTCGGGGGCGACAGGTAAAATACTGCTCCTTCTGAATGCTGATGTTTATTGATCTATCATACCGACGTAGTATAAGCGCTTTACGTGTCGTTGCTGCGGCAAAGAAGCGAGGCTTCACGGTCAAACCCAGTCAAGTAGCAGACCGCAAGACCTCTCTGAGTCAAATCGCGGCTCTCAGCGCCGGCAGTATCGCCAAACCACAGCCTTCGGTGGTTCCCAAGTTGAAGCCCGCGAGCATGCAGATATCTCAAGGGACACCCTTGACACCCGTCATGAAATGGTATTTCTCCTTGAACTGGAGAGACGTTGGCTGGTGGAATCAGAGCTTCTGTGTGGCGCCGCTTCAGCGCATCACATACAATTCGTTTGCACAAGCTCTCCGGGAAATCGTTAGGCACCACGATATCCTGAGGGCGACGTACCGAAAGGAAGGGCGCTCTTGGGTTCAGACGATCGTCCCGGAGGCCGACCACTCTGTCGCAGTCAAGCACATCACAGTCTCATCATTCGACGAGCTGGATTCCTACGTGCGGAAGCTTCAGGGTGAGATCGACATATACCGTGGCCCTCTTTATCAGGCCGTACTCTTTGAGACCGCTTCGGAGCAGCGCATCTGGATCGCCGTGCACCACATCTGTATTGACCTAGTCAGTTGGCGTATCCTTATGGAGGATCTGGAGCAGTTGCTCCGAGGAGAGAAGCTTGGCCAGAGAACGACGTCGTTCCACGAATGGAGTACACTTCTGCAGCAGTATGTTTCTGCACTCAACCCCTTGCCTTTCGTCGAATACTCCAAGAGCCTCCTTGTCGACAATGACGCATTTGTGCGGAGATTAACGCGTCCTGGGGCGCCGTCACTCGCTGTCGTTGAAAGAGGCCGCGAAATCGCCGTAGGCATGGCCTCAATCACGGTTGGCAAGGGCATTGAAGACCTGCTGAACAGAGGCAATCAGTTCTACAACACGAGCGACCAAGACTTGCTGCTCGCGGCCCTCCTCATGTCCATCCGCACTCGGTTCGGTGGTATCGCTGTCCCCCTTGCCATCGTGAGTCACGGACGGGTGCCATTTGCCGACGACCTCGACGTGTCTCGCAGCATCGGGTGGTTCAGCACGAGTAATGGCAGTCCGCATACCTTCGATCTATCTGGCAAGCCGACTGATGTCGCTTCGCTGGTCGAGTACGTCCAGACATCGCTCTCCTCCTTCGCCCAGGAAGGGCTTGATTACCAAGCTGTCCGCTGGCTCACCGATGCTGGAGAGCGTGATCCGGACCTCCGCAGCGCCGATGCCGACGTATGTTTTAACTACTTTGGGCGGTGGCAGGTCTTCGCGAAGGATGCGTTCTTTAAGGAGGATGGCGACAGTATCAAGAATCCTGCCAACTATGCGGATGTGGAAATCTTGCATAAGCCGCTGTCGATTACAGGGCAGGTCACGCCAGAAGGAACGTTGCAGATGGATGCGGAGTTTTACAGTGAGCTGTATGACGAGGAAGTGATCAGGGGCGTTATGGAGGGCTGTAAGCAGAGTTTGAAGGTGATATTTGAGGTGGCGGGGTTGAGTCCTTCTGCGGATTTGTGGATACCTTCATCCCCAGCGCAGCACATTGTAGAGGTTTCTGCGCCCCAAGTGATAGTGCAACCAGACATGTCCATGCCTGGAGGACTTCTGGAGCCTCCCACTGACTTGCCTCGCGTGCCTATCCCCGTTCCGGACATCGCCGTCAGCCTCCCGACTCCCATCCTGAAGGAAACTGTTACCCCCGCTCTATCTGTATTCGACTATCTCGAGCGACCGCCTCTTACCCACGCTGCTTCGTCGAGCACTATCGTCTTTGAGGCCAAATCCGACACCGATCATAGCGACCATCAGGAGGGTGGCAAGTTTGGTCATCATGTCCAAATTGACGACCATGAGAACACGACGAAGACGGAGATGCTGAACGAGCGTCAGACTCAACGACGTCGCGGGCCTTCCTCGGAACGTACAGCCGTGTCTCCCGAGCGGGACCCAGCCACGCTGGAGCGTATCGTCGCGGACGTCTTGGCACTGGTCAACACGGTCTTGGAAGGTAGTCGGCAGACTGGAGATTTTAGTAAGGACACCGCTCCATCGTCTTCGCTGCAGATCCCGGAGCATTTGCCTCACCATGGGGCAGCCGTTCAACAATCGCGAACGAGCTTCCTCACCCGCTTGACTATGAATGGCAACTCGGACGCCTTGATCTTGATTACCCTTGGATCCTTGGTGATGGGTCTGACAGCGATCCTCGCGGCCGTGGTGTTGATGAACGCGGGGTTGCTGGCGAGTGTGGTTATCTTGGTAGCGAGAGCCTAGAATTCCTGCTCTTCCTGTGGCGGTTTGGTGAGTGTAACTGATTTTCTGCGGTGGCGTGCCATGGAGAAGACTGACTGGACTCGTAGGATTTTGAACTACCTGGGGCTCATTGTTTCGATATAATTCTCATCACTCGGCCGATCCGAGTGTGCAGTGTAGACACTCCCTTCCTATTCATCTGCTCCAATTCATCGTGCAGGGGGATGCTATAGTATGGATCCTGTTTATAATTATCAACACTAGTACTTATCTATGTAATGGCACCGTCTTGTATCAACTCTGTCTTACAGATGTAAAGTCCACTCATTTTGGCATTGTAATATCTTCCACCTTCTCCTGCTGCGAGGCGCTGGTATGCGACAGTCTCGCTCCTTGAGATCTAGAGTTACGAGTCCTGAGTTTACGAAGGAAGAGCCTTTACCGGGTCGACGCCGAACAATGCAGATACCCCCACGATAATGCCGAGAAACTGTGGGAATTAAAAGTGTAGTCTCGATAACACTTTATTGAAACTCCGGTTGTAGTCAAGACTACAGTTTTTGATTTGTAGTGCCACATTTCAGTAATCTGCACAGTGCTCCTGCTCCTGTCCTTGGCAGAGTCTGAAATTCCAAATATATTATCTGCCCCATATATTACACCTTCCAAAATATTTGCATGATTTATGAGTCAATTCCGAGTGTGTTGTGTGCATATTGTTAGCAGAGGGACTACAAATCATTTGCTTACTCATTTCTTACCGTGAGATAACACTGTCGGAGCTTCAACTACGAGGTTTCCGCGCCGGTTGGGATTTCTGGCTTCTGATTGGCTGCCAGCTTGCTAAAGGAGCGCTACTTACTATTGACTACCAAAAGTTGTAGTCAGGCTATAAGAGATTCTGATTAGGCAACTATGACGCACATGCAGCTCAACTATCGAACATGCAAGTGCGTCATAGCCCTACTCTGACATAATCTGCATGATGTAAGCTTGTGCTGCCTGCAAAGACAGCGATAAAATATGGGGAAAATCACAATAAATCAGCAAATATTCCTGGCAAGAGAGGCAGTGCTATATGATCTATTATTGGCACTTGGAAATGTATGGAGCCCTGTATAAGGCCTCTTTGTTGTTGAACTGAGTTTAAATACCTAAAAATACACTAAAAAAATCAGAATAAGCAGCCAGGGAACACTCAGGTAAGCAGGTATTGCTGCTTAGATAAGAACAGATACCACTACAAATAAAGTAGTGAATCATCAAAGTGAATATTGCTGCTCATTGTGGCCGGCACCATCTTGTAGCCCTAATATAGAAGGAGTAACAAGATACTTTGCTGAGTTCCACTTCACATGTTGGTTTATTACTAAAAGCAGAAATGATTGTGCACAAACTGGGGACAGTGTATCCTTGAAGGTCATCTAGATAATATGTGGTGGAATATGTGGAATAGCAATTTTTTATTTTGGATCTTGTTGTCAAGCTTGCATAAACAGGCCTGTACACCCACATGTGTCTGTCCTTGTGTAACGGGCACGGCGCCGTTACGCAAATACTAAGCTCAAGAGTGTCGCAGACGTAGAGAGGAAGCACTAGTCCGATACTGGTGTTGATTCGACAAGAGAAACGCGGTCCGAGTATCTACGGTATAAGTGGAAACCTAGCTACCCCTGACTGTAAGGTACACAGATCAAGATACACCCTGTTGTGCAGTTACGGCCGTCGGCCGCGGTTACAAGGTCGCGTTCCATGCGTTATCGTACGATTGACCATATGCGTAGCTAGAGACTGTTATTAAACATAAGATAAAAAAGGAATAATGACTGTTATGAATGCGAATCCAGTGTGATGGCCTTAACCATCACACCTTGCTTATCAATAATTATCTCTTTCCCTTAGTATCTAGGTATGGGTTGTTGTACTTTGGTTCTTCTTGTAGATAGTATCCTTGTCACTATATGTAGATATTGTAGTAACTGCATGTGAAATATGCAATTAATATTTTGCCTTTCCTACTCATATTTGAGTGACATGTGCCAAATTTACTTCAGAAAATTTCAAACTCAGGACTCGTATCATGCCATGCACGGCAGTGGCCCACTTCCACAAGTGAAACATTACACCGACTATTCGCGAGACTAGGAGCGTAGGGTGCTGCCTTAGTGATATAAGAGAAGTGCAAACACAACGCGTGCCACCATGACCGATCGAACGCGATCACGGGACTTAGCTTCAATGGGCTCAAGCAGGATTGATATACAGTGCGGGCATTTGGCGGACATGTACTGTAAATCGGGGAGCAGAGGCCTGATCCATACCTGGACTCGTTGAGATTACTTTCATGGGACCCCAGACTAGTGACGGGCAAAGCTCTGCAAGCCACATCCGTGTGCGTACAAGACAGGGCTATTGTAATTACTCATTCAGTTGATATGTACGTGCATCAGGAAAAAGAGACATGAGAATGTAGCACTACATTGCCAGAGTAGGGGATGTAGTCTTGTAGCTAACCCCCCAATTCTATAACACTCTGTGTCATGGGTTGAAGCAATGCAGGACAATGGATGACTACATCATGCCGCCCATGCAATGTAGCCATCGTAGTCCTGGAGTCATGTTGCAGCTGTAGCGCAGTGTAGTATGATGTAGCACAGGTAGTACTATAGACCTGTAGTCTCGTAGCACCACATAGTATACCATAGGAATAGGAGCCGGATCCAAAGCCGGATCCAATACTCTGCATATTGCGACCAAAACCTTCAGAGGCAATAGTAGTCGAAGAGCAAGATATTATTCATATGATGCAGACAGTTAAGAGAATGGTAAGATCTAGGACTCGACATCCTCCTCCTCCTCCTCTGAGCTGCCTTCATACAGTCCTCCGTGCTCATGGTAGTCTTGTATGGCTGCTGCGATGGCATCCCCGGACATGGGGCCCCTCCGGCCCTCCGTCCTCATGTCTACACCGGAATGAAACCTGTTGTGATGTCGACAGTGAGTAGTGACCATATACAATATGCTGCTACTACGCACCGTCCGTTCTCAGCAAGGGAGCGCCTGATATCTCCCAAAATCTCCTTACCTCCCTCCTTCTCGAAGTTATACAGCATTTGGAGGATATCTTCGTAGTGCTCCTTGTACTTCTGGGTGGTGAAGTCGATACGATGCTTCTTCCCGGTCTCCCATTCTTCGATGCAACATTCAATCTATTTGCAAATCAGTCATGCTCCCGGTTAACTGATTGCCACGTACCGCAGTGAACATGAGTGCGAGGCACTCATGCGATATCTCCCCGAAATACATGTCGTACCGGATCCCTTCGTTGTCCGGGTCCTTAAACCACATGGCATTTACCAGTTTTTGTATGATCTTGTGCTGGAAAGCTCCCTTGCGTCCGTCCGAACTCCGGTGCTGCAATTCAATATGTTCAGGAAGATATGGTCAATATAATAGCAGCAAATGTACACGGTAAGTGTAGTTGTAATTGTCAAGTAGGACTTCAGTGCGCTTGCGATTGCGCTGTATAGTCGACGGCCGAATACCGGTTTCAAAATTGTAGAGGGTCTCGACCAGCGGCCGTGCCTTTGACTTAAGTTCCCCACGGACATGTGCATCACATGCCATGATCTCCAGATGAAGCATAAGCTGCTTCTGTATGTGTAAGAAAGGTAAGGAGAAGACATACTAATTTGCATATATCTCCATCGAGTGGGATATCCATTTTCAGAGCCTCACAGGCCTTAGCCCATGATTCCGCTGCCATCTTCGAAACGTCCAGTTGTCTAGAAGCCGGGAAAGGGTTCTCAGAAACCAGGAGGCACCTGAAATGCCCGATACCCTCCTCAATTACATCACGAACATCGTCATTGTAGTTGGACGCCTTCGGGCGCTTACGACCACAGTGATAGGCCCCAATCTGTTCTGGCCCCAGAAAACGCGTTTCGCGACGCTTCTGTGTCTTGCATGGGAACTTGGTGCTATTCTCGGCGACGGAGAACTCTGGACTCTATACGCCAACTGGGCTATTCTTGGGCGACAGCGCTTCCAGTCGACGTCAGCGAGGCCGCGTCAGCATCGGCAACCGCCGCCTATTCAGCGCCGTCACCAGCGACTCGGCCGTTGTTGTCATCACGGCCGACCCACATTTAGTTGGAACGACGGCCCGCTCCTAGGCTTCGACGTGCCGCTCTCGACTCTGGTCTAGGCGTCGGCACGTCGCTCTCGAACGCCACGGCCCTCACTGAAGCTCCGGCCGTGGTCCCACACGCTATTGTCCCTGTTATCTGATCCTATCGACTCACATCCGCTTACGCCGAGCCGGCCGGGCTCGGCAAACAATAGACGCTCGGTGCACGCTAGCAACATCCCGGACGTGGCCGACATTGCCGATGTGCCGGAGCCGCTTGCCAAGACCCGGGTTTTGGACTGGAGCCACTCGAGAGCGTTCACTCACAATTAGATGCCTTATCGATCTGACTCGACGACGGGCTATCGAAATCTACTATTGTCTCGTTCAGCGGGCTAGCGGCAGTGCTCGTATGGCTCGTCAAGATAGCATGTGCAGTGTCGCTGCGCTTTGGTGGCAGGAGCGGTGGAGCGGGTTGGGATTGGACGATGGACTTGATAGAGGGCGAGCGACAACCGGACGCAGCATATGGTTTGGCAATTGGTGAAGTGACTCAGATGGACGACAAGACAATAGGGCAACGCAGTAGTAGTCTGTAGCGTACTTGTATTTAAGGACGATTTTCTGTTTGTACAATCCAAGTTATATTCTCCCGTTCACATCTCAGCTTAGCGTCAGAGTCTTCAGCGACTAAGGCGCTCATCGCATCTTCCGACTTTGTCAAGAGTTTCCGTCAACCTCCTTTTAAAAACAGTTCAACAACTGCTAGTGTCGTACGCACCAGTTCCACTATCCTCTCCGAAGCGACCCCGTGTGTCGTAAAAACCGTTCACCATTGTCATCCTCGAGTTTAGGAAGTCGCTGTCGCTAGTGCTGTCGGCGCCGCTGTCGCTGTCGCTTCGCCGCTTTAGCGACGCTAGTTCATTAGCGCCGGCCATACAAACGCTGCGTGCTACGATCCTCGTATCAAAGGCCCCTCACCACAGCACGTCTTTCATCCTTTTGTTCCCCTCGAACTAATCAATACCCTTCGATTCCCCGGACCTTGCAGCCGCATACCACCAAGGGTTTGGTGGTATTGTGTGGTTGTTTGTTCTTTCTAGGTCTTTGTCTCGGGTTTCGTCGAGTGTCAGTGTCTCATCATTTAGCGAGCATTAGGAGCCACCGACGATTCTTCACGCACCATGGAATCTTCATGCTCATCAATGCTGCAATCTAATTCTGCATCCTGAACTCCGGTCTCATCATTCTCCTCCTGGAATTGACCCTGCACTGGCGATGGCCGAACTTCTGAAGAAAGATCATCGGCACGCCCTGGCGATAGCAAGTGTACACGTTTCCGGGACATATACACAGATGGATGACCCAGGCGATTGCCGCTACGACGTCCGGTCCCTGGGGAAAGCAACAATGACCAGAGTTAGTCCAAACTAAATAGAGGCTTACAAAGGGACGGACCATAGACATTCTCTTCTTGATCATCGTCGTCGAGCGGCGTATCAGCACTTCCGTCTGTAAACTGAGACCTGTCCAACCGGGTAGACGGAATAGGTGGTATATTCGAGTCGCGATGTGCCAGGGCTTGCTTCAAAGGTTGTATTACCGCCTTCGTAGTGAACTGCATGTGCAAAGTTCAGGGTCAGGTTGAGGGTTCAGAGACAGACATACAGCATTCGATGGTATCGGATTGGCTGGGATATCTGTATCCGATCCATCACCCGGATCGATGTTGCCGGTCACTTTGCGTTGATGCAGCTGTTCAGCCTTGCGTGCCTTCCAAGCGTCAAGCTCATGCCGCTCCACGATTTTCTGTCGACGAGCGGCATCTTGCATCCCGACGGCATTTTCCTTCTCGACTGGAAACCATTATGAGCATACGAAATAGTAGTTTGTACGGGCACTCACCTTGATAATCACCCCGTTCAGTAGCGCGACGAGCTCGGCCGTGGGAGGATGCTTGCAGCTGCATGTGCCCTACGGGCTGTACTGCATCTGGGAACAGCGGCTTTTTTGCATTCTGGCGCCACATAGGCTTCTGGGAGACTGTGCACATGTTCTTCGCAGATGCTTCACTACGATAGAAGTGATATGTAGGGAAAACTAGATAGTTGTGATGGTCAAGATGAGAGTAGCGGGCGAACTTGAACAATGATGCACCTGGCAAGTTCAACAGAACCTTGTGGAACCCGATAGAATAATAAACAGCGCTTACGTGCCTCCGCAGCCATGACACAACTCGGTGCACTTGCCGACGGTTGTGATGACGAAATGTTCGGTGATGCGGATTTGGGCGTGGTCGCTCTTGCATAGTTCAACTTTGCCTCATCAACGTTCAGCGCTTGCTCTCGCTAGGTTCAGATCTACACACCTATACTATAATGCCTTCTCCCCGCATCTTCCGCTGCAGCTATTGCAAGAAGCAGCTACCAACCCAACCCGGCGTCGAGCGGCATATCACAAACACAGCAAAATGCCGGCGCCGATGGCAGCTTGAAGCAGCGAAATGCTTGACCACTGTTTTCGATCAGTACAGAGTAAGCCATCGTGAGGATGAGGCTGATGAGCAGGAAGCAGATAGCTCCTCTGCGGTGATGGACACTGCCACTGCTGTAGACGATTATGATGCTGCAGCAGCCGCACCGAGCCTGAACATGCAAAACCAGCGATCGCTTGAAGACGGAGACAACAGGCACAGGAGATCAAAAAGGGTCCGTGTCGAAGATGTGGACGATGCAGAGGATTGTGATCGTGCTTGTGATGAAGGTCATTGGGCTGAGGAGTTCACAGAGAAGCCTATTGCAACAAGCCTGGGTCAGTCTCAGACTGAATTCAAGGAACTAAGGACCGCACAAACAGAGGCTGGATTGCCACCGTGGGCGCCATTTGAGTCTGAGGATGAGTGGGGGCTGGCACAATGGCTTATCAGAAACGCCGGTCATTCCCAGATAGAAGAATACCTTAAGCTTCCTATTGTACGTCCACATGACATCTATTGGACTTGATCAGATCCAATAATAGCTAAGCTGTTTCTAACAGACTCGCGACCGCACTTGACCGAGTTTTCAGAGTAGTTATATGTTCTTCAAGGCAATAGATGCCCTTCCGACCGGGCCCGCTTGGACTTGTGATATTATCGAAGCTGCTGGCAATCGCAAGGATGACAATGGCCTGTATATGACTGAGAAGCTCGAGGTCTGGCGCTGAGACCCGATTGAATGCATTAGGGACTTGATCGGAAATCCAGCCTTTCGTGATGTCCTTGCATATGTTCCAGAAAGAGTCTATGCAGACAGAGCCGGTCAGAAGCGGGTCTTTGATGAAGCATGGACAGCTGACTGGTGGTGGGAGACTCAGGTGCGTCAATTATAGCACTTCATCGCGACTGTCCACCTTACCTGTATACATGCGACAGCGGAAACTCCCAGCAGGAGCAGTTGTTGCTCCGGTTATCCTCGCATCAGACAAGACACAACTCTCAGTCCATAGCGGTGACAAGGCAGCTTGGCCGGTGTACCTCACGATTGGCAATATTGCTAAGAGGGTCTGTCGTCAGCCTTCCGCTCACGCGACCGTACTTATCGGCTACATACCAACATCGAAGCTGGAGTGCTTCACAGAGAAGTATAGAGCACTTGCAGGCTACCGGCTGTTTCATGATTGCATGTGCTCAATCTTGAAGCCTTTGATAGCAGCCGGGAAGGAGGGTATTGTGATGACCTGTGCTGACGGACACTTGCATCGAGTGTATCCAATTCTTGCAGCGTATGTTGCGGACTACCCTGAGCAATGCCTGGTTGCGTGCTGCAAGCAGAACCGGTGTCCTAAATGCACAGTCAGTCCTGATGACTGCGGCTCCCCTGTCCTATCAGTGCTACGTGACCAGGCGACCACGGCCATCGTGCTAGAGAAGAAGGCGAATGACATAGAAGACCCACGGTTCACGGCTCAAGGCCTTCATCCAGTCTGGAAGCCATTCTGGGCGGACCTCCCATTCACCGACATCTTTGCCTGCTTCACGCCAGATATCTTGCATCAGCTGCACAAGGGGATCTTCAAAGATCACCTCGTTAACTGGATATGCGAGCTTGGATCCGACCAGGAGATAGACGCACGGTTCAAGGCTATGACTGGCTATCCAGGCCTTCGGCACTTCACGAAAGGCATCACATCGATCTCACAATGGACTGGTAATGAGCACCGCCAGATGACGCTGATGAGACACTGACACTCGATGAAACCCGAAACGAAGACCTACAAAGAACAAACAACCACACAATACCACCAAACCCTTGGTGGTACGCGGCTGCGAGGTCCGGGGAATCGAAGGGTATTGGTTAGTTCGAGGGGAACAAGAAGATGTAAGACGTGCTGTGGGGAGGGGCCTTTGATACGAGAATCGTAGCACGCAGCGTTTGTATGACCAGCGCTAACAAACTAGCATCGCTAAAGTGGTGAAGCGGCAGCGACAGCGACAGCGACAGCGGTGCCGACAGCGCTAGCGACAGCGACTTCCTAAACTCGATGACGACAACGGTGAACGGTTTTTACGACACACGGGGTCGCTTCGGAGAGGATAGTGGAACTGGTGCGTACGACACTAGCAGTTGTTGAACTGTTTTTAGAAGGAGGTTGACGGAAACTCTTGATGAAGTCGGAAGATGCGATGAGCGCCTTAGTCGCTGAAGACTCTGACGCTAAGCTGAGATGTGAACGGGAGAATATAACTTGGATTGTACAAACAGAAAATCGTCCTTAAATACAAGTACGCTACAGACTACTACTGCGTTGCCCTATTGTCTTGTCGTCCATCTGAGTCACTTCACCAATTGCCAAACCATATGCTGCGTCCGGTTGTCGCTCGCCCTCTATCAAGTCCATCGTCCAATCCCAACCCGCTCCACCGCTCCTGCCACCAAAGCGCAGCGACACTGCACATGCTATCTTGACGAGCCATACGAGCACTGCCGCTAGCCCGCTGAACGAGACAATAGTAGATTTCGATAGCCCGTCGTCGAGTCAGATCGATAAGGCATCTAATTGTGAGTGAACGCTCTCGAGTGGCTCCAGTCCAAAACCCGGGTCTTGGCAAGCGGCTCCGGCACATCGGCAATGTCGGCCACGTCCGGGATGTTGCTAGCGTGCACCGAGCGTCTATTGTTTGCCGAGCCCGGCCGGCTCAGCGTAAGCGGATGTGAGTCGATAGGATCAGATAACAGGGACAATAGCGTGTGGGACCACGGCCGGAGCTTCAGTGAGGGCCGTGGTGTTCGAGAGCGACGTGCCGACGCCTAGACCAGAGTCGAGAGCGGCACGTCGAAGCCTAGGAGCGGGCCGTCGTTCCAACTAAATGTGGGTCGGCCGTGATGACAACAACGGCCGAGTTGCTGGTGACGGCACTGAATAGGCGGCGGTTGCCGATGCTGACGCGGCCTCGCTGACGTCGACTGGAAGCGCTGTCGCCCAAGAATAGCCCAGTTGGCGTATAGAGTCCAGAGTTCTCCATCGCCGAGAATAGCACCAAGTTCCCATGCAAGACACAGAAGCGTCGCGAAACGCGTTTTCTGGGGCCAGAACAGATTGGGGCCTATCAACGCGTGTGTTCATTGCTATCTGTGCAGGCTGTGTGGATAATCGCGTCACCAAGGCTGCGACGTGCCTCCTCGACTTCATTTACTATGCCCAGTATCAGCGCCATACCTCTGAGACCCTAGCTCTTATGCAGCAAGCCCTCGATGGCTTATACGTGGTCAAAGGCATTTTCATACAATACCTCGTTTGGCAGCATTTCAATATACCAAAATTCTATTCCTTATTGCACTATATCGACACCATCCGAGCTCTTGGTATGGCCGACGGGTACAACACTGAATTGCCGGAACACCTTCACATTGAATATGCAAAGAATGCATATCGCGCAAGCAACAAGCGCGATTACGAGATCCAGATGGCCAGGTGGCTGCAAAGGCAGGATGTGGCGGCTAGACTTGCTTCGTATATTGAGTGGGTAACTGGTCAGGCAAGTTTTGATAAGGCAGAAGACGGCGAAGGGAATGAGGAGGAGGAAGAGGATGAAGAAGATCCAGAAGGACGTGATATGCTCCGGACTGCACACTTGAGGCCGCAGAACCACGTTGCCATTGGTATCGCTCGTAAGTGTCCTTCCCCCGCACCTAGGGTTGACAGACTTGAACAGGAATATGGTGCGATGGAGTTCCTTCCGGCTTTGCGCGCATTCCTTGCCGAGACATGCGCAACTCTCAAAATTCAGCCGAAACGGTCCGATGTCTTCGATGTCTATAAGGCAGCTCGTATTCCTTTGCCTTCCAACTACCATCTGCCTGACTCTACCATAAATTCAACTAAAGTCCATGCTGTCCCATCTCGGAGAACCAAGAATGCTAGGAAGTCGGACTTGCCAGCGCGGTTTGATATGGTACTTGCTGTGGAAGACCGCACAGGACGCAAGAGTGACCCTTCTGGTATCCGCGGTGCGTCTGATCTTCACCTTAGACTGTTTAGAAGTTTTCATACTGACTCTAAATCACTTTCAGGTCTGCGAGTTGCTCAAGTGTGAGTAATATTCAAGTTACCTGCCGAGCTTGGCGGGACCAATGAGCAAGAGCCTCTTGCTTATGTTCACTGGTTTTGTCCTCTAATCCATTGATCCGGTCAGTAATATGTTCAAGCTCGTACGCTCGACCCGTCAGTCACGGCCAAACGCTTCGATCATCCCTGTTAGTGCAATCGTCTGGACTTGTCACCTTGCACCTCGGTTTGGGATG
This sequence comes from Heliocybe sulcata, assembly GCA_004369045.1. Lineage (NCBI taxonomy): Eukaryota > Fungi > Basidiomycota > Agaricomycetes > Gloeophyllales > Gloeophyllaceae > Heliocybe > Heliocybe sulcata. The sequence goes on along the minus strand of ML213507.1, from coordinate 339,858 downwards.
GCAGCGGTGATGGAGTCTTGGGCAACGGACGATAGAGATGAGTTTCTGTTAAACAAGTATATTGATCATTCCATGTTTGAGATGCTTCGACACCATGCATATGAGTAGGTACTCATGTACTCTGCTAATCATTTGAAGGCCAATCTCAAAGTAAATGGTTTCCGTCGGCACTCCAAAGTCCAGAGAAGCTTGAAAATGTATTCCACACAATGAATACTACGAGACAGAATCATTTTGAGTATTATGGTAGCAGCCATAGTACATGGTAGCCACGGTAGTGCAGGGAGTGCGACATAGGCACGGCAGCCACTGCATAGACATATCAGGAATGCCGACAACAATGTATGATACCATGTGCGTACCGAGTTCTAAACCTACACACTGTAGCCTTTGGGAGCCTACAGACTTGTATTTGGTCGAAACTAGGGCTACCGTCAGTGACCCTTTTTCCTGATGTGATAATCGACTACAGCACCCAAGTGAACATCAACCTCGACAACTCGCCTCTACAAGTCAGAAGGCAGGCGCCTAAGATATAGCATCTTCCTCTCCAGCCTCTCTTCCATCGCAGACGGCCTCGCAAGCGGAGGAGCAACCCAAGGCACAAACTTGCCATGCCAAGCAAACTCAATATGATGCACCACGCAGAAGAGGGTTAAGTGATAGGTGAGTCTCTCGTGAGCCTCCTCGTCCAGATCTCCCCATATCACCAGCCTCTTCAAGGTATCCTTGCTTTCCAACTTCGCTGTCGTCAGCTTATGGATGAGTACCGATAAAATCACCTTCATCGCCTCCTTCTTGTCACGGGCAAGGCCGGGACCGAGTACGAAGATGGCTGCAGGCGGGGCGAAGCCCGCCCGAGCGAGACAACGCGCGCGAGCGTCGAGCTGAGCGGTCCCGACGATGAGGGGATCCGTAACCGGCGTTGAACGAACAAAGGACTACGATACATGACTATAGACTATATGTAGCTACGGAAGTCGCCCGAAATGGACAGCTAATATATCTAATCAATGATCTACGTGCCTGAACCCTTACATTACCTCTCCTTTTAATGACGAACACCATGAGACAGTAGACTAGCTAGCTGAAGATGGAGAAGGAGGGGAATGAACAGCAGAGACAGAACTTTAAAACTCGACTGGCGAGGGGTGTGAGTCACATGATATGGTCCGTGAACAATAAGAGCAACTAAAGCAAGAGCAATAGGGTGATGCTTCCCAGAGGTGATCCGCAGCTGCACAAGCATACGAGATCCAAAGATTCAAGAGTCGGAGATCACGGGGGGTTAGCCAAACGCCACACATGTCAAATACCGAGGTGGCTGAGCAAGAGGGTGGATATGACCGAAGCCAAGTCCCAAGACAGAGCTAAAAACTGAGCGAACGCGGCCGGAGCCATGGACGACAGCACCAGAGACAGAGGCGGAAAAGCTGCCATCACCAACAGCAATACCGGAAAACAGAGCGATTGTCGGAGAGTAGTGGAGGAAAGGGAAAGGACATGATGGAGAATCTTGAATCCAGCGCAGAAAACTTGATGAAACAAAGACTTGAAGAGATCTTGAAAAAATTTGAAAAATCTGTAAAACAAAAGACTTCGCTGCCGCTCCGCAGGAGTCGGAATGACGTCGAGCCCTCCCCTCAACTATGCCTCAGGGATGGCTCTCCTTGAGACCAACTCGGAGATTCCGTCGACCTCTGCTCGCGCCCGAGTCCTCTCCTCGATTCGGAGCTCCCTTCCTCCCCTCCAGTCCCTCAGCTCGCTCCTCAGGTCTCCATCCCACCTCCTGTATTACATTCACTTTTGAGAACAGGGTGGGTGGGTGGGCAAAGATAGAGGAGGCTTTAGACGACGAAAGCTAGGGTGGTGGGGGGGAATAGATTGGTGGGAAAGGGTGGGCAAGTTGAGCTGAACATTGATGAGGTGACTGAGAGACAAAGAGGGAGGGAGGGAGGGACATTGAACAATAGCCAGAGTTGAGTGTCGAAGCAAATATGAGAAGCATGACGTGTACACGAACGTTGCGATGGTCCGCAGCGACGGAGGGAGTGTATGGTCAGCCGCCACTCTAATGATGAGTGCGGGATTCGTACTCGAGGGCACGGGGAAAGGGTGAAATGGGCGGCCTCGTACCAGAAGATGGAGAGGGATTCGCGTCGAGAACAGACGCGGACCGTCGCCGGTGGGATTGCGTTAGCGACAACGGTGAACGAGACGAACGGTGACGAACAATGATCAAGGTACTCCTTGGGGCCTCCTCCCAGTGCTGACACAACTAATCCCCTCCAGGACCATGAGCGCGCGGCTTCACAACGAGAGCGAATCAGCAGCGAAGAAGGTGTGCCCATCCCGACTCCGAAGGACGAACGGAGAGCAGGTAGAGGTATCGCACGTGATGCGCAGCGGTCCAAGTGCATGAGAATGATTGGGCTGGGAGTGCTGCCAGGGAGTCCGAGCGTCGCCGTCGAGAACGAATCCGAGAGAGCTGAGGATGTCGTTGCCTCGAGAGATTTGGTTCGTTCAAACTGTCACAGGCAAGGCCGGGACCGAGTACGAAGACGGCTGCAGGCGGGGCGAAGCCCGCCCGAGCGAGACAACGCGTGCGAGTGTCGAGCTGAGTGGTCCCGACGATGAGGGGATCCGTAACCGGCGTTGAACGAACAAAGGACTACGATACATGACTATAGACTATATGTAGCTACGAAAGTAGTGTTGTTGGCAATATGTCGCCATATTGCCGCGCCACTTCTGCCACCCTGGCAATAGCCATGGCAGATGGCAGAAGGATTTCGATGCCTGGCAGAAGGTTGGCAAAAATGTCACCTATTAGTGCCTTATATGTTGTTTGTCTCCTTTGAACCACTGCTTCAAGGTTGGAAGCTGACTCAGTGACTGCGGGGAACGGATTATGGTCTTTCACTTCGCGACACGGGGTCCTTTGCACGTATGCGGACTTGATGTGCCAATATTGGCAGTGGCTACCAGCATCGGCAATTGCCGACGATGCGTAACAACATCGCTGTATACAGGACTACAGAGTATCAGGACGTCCTACGGTCAACTCTGGTACGGATAACTACTCGCTAGAGCAACACTGACCTCCAACCACAAATATGTGACTGCACACAGTGTGTTAGCATTTGTGCCAGAGCATAGATTTTGCCACCCTTCTGCCACCCTTGGCAATTGCCGTTTCGCCTGGCAAATGGCAGAAGCTCGCTCTCAGAATTTTGCCATCTGCACTATACGAAAGTCGCCCGAAATGGACAGCTAATATATCTAATCAATGATCTACGTGCCTGAACCCTTACACTTCTCACGCCCGACTCTTTCTCCCGGCTGGTACTCCAGGATCACAAGTTCAAGGCAATCGAGATTAGAAATATTGGACAGCTCCGCCGGAATGCACGGGAACCCGCGATCGAGCAGCACGACGAGGGTTTTCAGGCGAGGATACTGATGAACCCAACCGTATAGTAAAAGCGAAGCAGTCGACCAATGGATCTGCAACGTCTGGAGCGTCTCTGCCCTGGTGGTTACGTCGTACAACCGATCAGCGTTGACCTCAGTTCTTGAACAGTACGCGACATCCAGTGTCTCGAGTTTTGGCCACTCGTAGCTGTCACGGTACAGCCAGCTTATGTCCACGATGCACCTTCTCAAACGCAGCACGCGCAAGTTTGGCATGTCGAATCGCACCTGGTGACGTCCCACCGTCATATAATTCTTGCTCTCGATATCATCTGGCCTTGTCGTTCCAACGAGGAAGAGCTCTTCGAGAGACGGCAGCGAGCCCGGATGGGCCAGGAACGTCTTCGTGATGAATCCGCCGTGCAGTTTCAGAGACTTGAGGTGCATGAACGCCTCGGGCCACATATCGCGCGGCGCTGGGATAGCTGACACGTCCAGCTTCGGCTTTCCGGTCGCCTTGTCTACCACATGCCACTCAGGAGGCGGATCAAACCACGCCGGCGGCTCCATATCTACATGCTGCACGAATTTGCACGCCGAGAACACCGCGGTCACGTCGTCGCGGTACGCATAACCAGAGCGGACTGATTTGAAGGGCCAGACACTGCTCGTCTGGTGCGGCAGGGAGAGCCGCTCGACGAACGCACCGTATTTGGAGCGTCGGCGGAGCGTCTTGGCGAGCTTGTGCAGCTGCTCTGGCGAGGAGACTTGGACGTTACGGTAGAGTAGAGGTGTGCCCGCTGAGTACCATCTGCTGCAGACTAGTAGCATAGACGCGAACCATGCCTGCTCGCGGGCGCGCGCCTCCTTCTCCGCCGCGCGCGCTGCGCGCCCGGGGTAGGGTTTGTAGGAAGACTTCGTGTCAGGTTCTGGAGGGGATGGTGCGACGTATGCGAAGATATTTTCGACTACTTCGATAGGTAGGGCCCCTTGTTTGTTGACGCGCTCCTTGAAGAAGCGGTGTAGAAAGCTGTGGAACCTGCCGCTGGGACTCATTGCGATCGTAAGTCTATAGATGAGCCCGATGGTCAGTTGATTCTCTTTATGCTGAGTGCCACTTACTCTGTGAAATCTTGTGGAGGAAGGTGTGTAGTGACCCAATCATTCTGCGTGTGGGGGTTTTATACCTCGACGCCACAGCGTGCTCTGTGGCCCTGTTGCCATGCACGCAGTGGCACCACACATCAGATAAACATCCCCATTTGTAATATAGCGGGTGGCCACTGTGTCGCGAGAATGAAGCCACTGGACAACTACAAAGAGCATTATGGGCCGCTGTGCGCGCATAAGTATGCGTATGTTTCATCACTCACTACCTCGAGAACAAGGCTGTCCCGGACAATACGGTGACTTACGCCAATAACAACCGACCTATTGTTCCAGCGGTATCACCCATACAAACACACGCAGAGAATTAAGTGTAAGAGGGGTGGTTTGATATCTGACACAGATGAAGTGGCAGGATTGGCTCGGAGTCTGCCGGAAGTTGAACTATCAATGATCGGAGTTGCAATATTCTCTCGACGTCGCACTTGGTGGGTAACAACGTAGGCGGCGATGCAATGACCAGCATGCCGGGCTCGCTGGTCAGTGCGAACCCAAAAGGCTAAAGTGCTGGTCTCTCGATAATGTGCTTTATACCTATCCAGCCCCAAGCGCTCTAAATATTGCGGAGACATGCGGCAATGGCTGGTCGAAATGGCCCTTACTTGGAGTTCGCGAATCCTCTTTCCTCGAAGTCGAGAGCACCTCCTATTATAAATCTCCTGCTCCTAGAGCATACCGTACTGGAACCAGTCATGCAAGCATAATGGAAACGCGACTGGAAACACGAAGGCGGCAGCCTGCTCTGGCACAGCCACATGTACCCTGTGGCTCCCCCGGACCAAACTTCACTCCTGCTTCTCGAGGGCTAAGCCCGCGTCTGTACCAAGCGAAACAAAGTCATGCGGATGCCGTTCTGTGGTGCTGCACCTCCCAGGTTCGATCGACCATCGCTCAGCAGAGGAATTTGCAGCCTCGTCTGCTAAGCCACCCGTTCTCCCTTGTCAGTATCTGCTCCAAAGCCGCGGACGCTCTTCCATCTTAAAGCTGGATGCCTCGATCGTAGCCTTGGAGTGTGGTGGAATACATTTTCCGTGAGGAATGACGGCAACCGAGGCAATGAACAATGTATAACTCGCACCCGATATGTTACAGGCAAATTTATTCACCTTGCGTGATGGATGGTTGACTTGGGGGGGCCATACAGCGTCTGCGTTGAATTCTAGGCCTCAATATTAGACACGGTTACAGGTGAGCTTTCTATACGCGACTGGGAAGGGTGAATAGTGATGATATAGATTGCCGTTATGCCATCACCATCCCCCTTTCACTGCGCTCGGCGAATATTGTAACTATTTTTCTAACGCGATGGCCTAATGAGCTTTGGAAGAAAAGATCTATCTGTGACCCAGCCCTTCACAGCGAGGATTTGTTTCAGAAATGTGAAGGGTGATCGAATTAGTGACGAGCGAGGGTTGAATGTCAACAAGCGGCCTATCGCAGACCGTTCGTTGACATCGAAGTCGCGCTGCTCACGTGAGGTTCAAGTCGTGAAGGTGAGCGCGTCGTCCTCTCTTGCTCTTCATCTTGAACCACCACCGTCTCTCGCAGCGAAGCCTTTCTTGCGTTATACGGTGCTTACTTGCATATTCTGCGTATCACAGTTGAAGCCATGGCTCCAGCTACTTCTTTCCCTACTTCTGCATCTGTCTCCGTCGTTTCCCCCGTCGCCATCGCCATCCTCGTCGTAGCCCTTTTCCTCCTGCTCGCCCTCGCTGCAGTTGCTGTTTTCGCGCTGCGCTATGGCCAGAACAAGGTGATGCAGCGCACCCAGACTGCCCTGGCTGCTACCAGCCCTGTTCACAACTCCGCCATCGAACCTTCCTACGCGAAAGAGGACGCGTCGGCAACGACCAAGGAGATATTCGTACCTCATGAGGTACAGAGAGACTACTCTGGACACGAAGGTACTCCATTTCTCTTCTCGCTGTTGCCTTTGCTCATGTTGATTTTCGCAGTCATCCTCGAAAAGGACATTTCAGAGATGCTTCACAACGACTCAGCCCAGTGCTCCGCGAGCGCTGCATCCAACACCGCACCCACGTCGGTGGACCATGACGAGAACATCAACCACGACGGCCCCTTCGAGACGATCGACCTTTCTGAGGCGCTGTCGTCGTCTCCTCATCCTCCACCTGTGAAGACATACCGGTCATTCTGGTTCATCTGCCCACCAGCACAGTCCTCTCCTACGCCACTATCTGAGGTCAGTAGGGATGTCGTCGATGCCCTACGTGAGCCGGTAGCCAATACTGCAACACCGGACGTTGATGAGGGGGACAGTTATGACGGCATTCTCGAGCTTTTCGAGACCGTCTCTGAAGGCGAGTGTGCCCTCACAATTGAACGTAAGCTCGCCTAGTCCCTGCTAACCTAATTTAAATTGACGTCTGTCAGGCGCTGTTGTTCTGGACGACGCTTCCTCACTGAATACTATGGTAGTCGGGTCTGTTGTCGTCGCCGATGCTGCTGAAGAGCATTCTGAGGACACTGTTACTGATATTGATGACGGTGTCGGGGATGTCCCCGAAGCCTCGGTCGAGGATGACATGACTTCTGCACCCATCCGTAAGTTGATACCGCTGTCTACCGTGGTTCTTTCTGATCGTCGGCCCAGAATCGGATAATGATGTTCCCGAGAACATGCTCCCCATTGCAAACACCATCCCTATGGTCGTTGCGTCCACCCCGACGCAATATTCCGGTGCCTCCGCCAATGAGGTGTCCTCCGAGAGCCCCTGCATGACCCTCGTACCATTCAGACGCGCCACACAGCCGCTTCAAGTTGAGATTTCAAGTTTCTTTGCACGTTCGACCATCGCGCCTCCTACGACACATGCTACGCGACCACACATGCGTCCTATCGCTGGTCTTTCTACGTATTACGTTTCGCCCCGGGCGATCACATCTGCAACACCAAGTGGTCAACACGTCACTACTTTGATCAACATGATTACTGGTGTCCACAACCACGGCGCTGTCAGCATCTCTAACCTTCCTCCTACGACGCATCCTAGACAACACCTCGCACATTCTATCGCTGGTCTCCTCGCATACCACGCTACCCACTCGACCGTCGCATCTACAATGCATGCTAGTCAACACTCTACTCAGTTCATCAATATCATTCCTACTTCTATGGACGTGCGCGAAGCCGGCAACATCTCTATGCTGCCTCGCACTAGACGTGCTGGACAACATTTTGAACATTCTATCGCCAGACTGCTCGCGTACTACGGTATCCCCACATCTTCAATGCATGCTAGTGGAGACTCTATCCCCTTTGTCAACATTATTAATATTACCCACGGGCGCAAGGCTGGTAGCATCTCTATCCATCTAGTGCGGCAACGGCAAGCCCATGGCGAGGATGAGGATGACGTCGTCGATCTTGGGGCGCGGTTGGAGGAGATCGTGGATGACGACGAGGATGAGGTGGTGTGCTTCGGGCGGCGGCTTGAGGAGCTGATGGGTGAGGGTGGATGTGAGGAGGAGAAAGACGAGGACGACGACGAAGATCCCTTGGTGGAGGGTGATACTACTTTGTATGAAGAGTCTGCCTCGACAGATGGTATGCAGTTTGGTGATAAGGTATGTGGCGACGCACGCTCGAGACTCGGTGTAGCTGACGGGATGGTTTAGCTCGAAAAGCCGGCTATCGTGACTGCTGATGATGAGCCCTTCAAGGGTATATTGGTGAGTGCTTAGCTACATCTGGCCTGTGAGGTGTACTGACTCGCTATGGTAGGATGAAGTGAATGCTACGTTGGCATCATTGCCTAGTATCCCTTCATTGGACGATCTTGAGCAAGAGCATATCCTGAAGCCCGCTGCGTCTTCCAGTGCGACAGCGGCAGATGAATCTCAGTGGAACGAAGACGGGCAGCTGTTCAAGGGCGGAAACACTAATGCATCTACTCGTACGCGCAACAATCATCACGACAGTGTCGGGTCTCCTCGCCCAAGCTTGACTTCTATGCCCGGGTTTACGCCGTCGACTTCTACAGTTCGGGAGCAGCAGCGGAGGTCTGCGGATGCAAACGCCACACGGAACAAATCATCCCCTAGTCTTCCCAAGTCCCGTATACCATTGCCTACTCGGCGGACATACCCGAGGAACGCATCTACGACAGCACCTTCCACCGGAAGCGGAGATTATCATCGGACGGGTATCGGTTCGCAGTGTCGAGCTAGGTCTGTTGCGCCCGAGGGAAGGGCTTCAGAACTTCCTGTGCCTGATCTGAGTCTTATACCACCTACTCCGCCTACTCCTTCAGCGCCTCCGTCGCCCCCTACACCTCCAGAATTGTTGACGCCGCCTCCTGAGCCTCCGACGCTGCCAACTGACAGTCCGCCTACACCTCCACCATCGTTGCCTCTGGCTCCTGTGCCTCCATCTCCACCTTGGGATTCGCCGCCTACACCACCCTGGTTGTTGTCACCAGTTCCAATACCGCCAGCGGTTCCGCAGCCTTTGCTCGTCAAAGGAAGTATTAACCGGGTGGCCATGGCAGACGTGATTAGAACGGAGGCTGCTGCAAGGATCCACACTTATGTGGCGATACGTCTTCAATCTTCGCCCACCGGACTAGGGCCACCTCCTACAACTGCTGCGCCTTCCCCATCCTCGTCATTTGCTACTCCTCGTTGGAAGCGATCGCCGCCGCCCCCTGCAGTGCCTGATTCGCCTCCGACGCCTCCGTCTGCGTTACCGCCGGTTCCTACGCCTCCAATTCTTCCATCTGATTCACGTATACGGATGCTTGATAGTCCTCCGACACCTCCTTCGGCATTGCCTCCGGTCCCTACACCGCCAACTGCTCCACCCCCCCTCTCTGTCAGACCAGAGGCCATTCGGGTGCCTGGCCTCGGTATTTCTACCATTAAGACGGGGTCTTCCTCATCCTCTTCGTCAGCACTCCATGCACATAATCCATCAACGTCGAGGGCGGAACCTATCAGTAATTCAGCGCAACCTCTTACCGCCGCATCATCTTCGGCGGGCACAAGCCGCTTTTCCAAGCTCTTCACTAGGATAGCGCGGAATGCGATACCGGCAGCCACAACGACATATAGCGCTCCTCAGCATACGGCTGACCGAGCAGCATCTTGGCGAGGCGGAGGTCAGGTGCCTGTTGCTTTCCAGAAGGTGCAGCTGATTCGGTGGCGTCCTTGAGTGTCGTGCTCTTCTGTGGATTCGGAATCTTTTGTCATGTCTCTCTCATTTTCCTCGTCTCACTCTTATCTGTCTCGGATTTCATGTCTTTCATATGGGTAGTGGATTTCTTCTCGTCATCTCGGAGTGTATCTTCAGTCTCTCAGTGTCTCTCCCTCAGTCATCTTGGGTCTCATAATATTGTGTATCTTTCTGTCACTCTTGAAACGCATCTCGTATCCTTATATCTCTTCTCTATCTCTCTTTCTCTTGCCTTGTACCATGATTTTACTGGGCATCTCCTTAACATTCAGTGGATGAAATGTTACGAGTCCTGAGTTTACGAAGGATGAGTCTTTGCATGCATTTTTTGGGCACGCAGCCGAACGTCCCCGCCGTGGGAAAGTAGATGCCGAGTAATCAGAGTATGAACGTCTTTGTAGTTATCAATACACTCAAATGACACCCCGCCCCTATTGGGACTACAAGCGGAGTATGAAACGCGTTTTGTAGTGGTCCCGATCACTAATTCTTGTCGGTCTCCATGATGCTCACTCCTTTGCACCTCAGTTTTTGAATATAAGCATATGAGAATAGGACCTGCATACTGGAATATTTTCAAGATTTTATCACCCCTTTAGCATCCCTCACCCTTCAAACCTGTCGAATTCACCTCTGTTACCGTGGGAATACGCGTTCAATGGGACTTGTAGTCGGGACTTGTAGTCGGTGGCGTCAGTTGGGCCGTAAATCGCAGGTCGGCTTAGCCATCTGTTACTATAGCACAATGCGTGAAGTTCATTCGACTGGATGGTCCTTTGCATTTACAGGAAACCTCTATAGAATTATGTAGTGTTACTTATTCTCTCCATTGTGCCTATGAATGGCAAATATCGATCTCCTATCCTCCGTATTTGCGCTTTCACCTCTTCTGCTCCTGCTTTCCGTATTGTCTGTCTCACCTCTGCCTCGAATGGAGTCCAGTGATCCTTCGTTGCGACTCTGTTCTTCCTAGTCCCGATCAAAAGCTTTGGATTTTTGAATGCTCTCCATGTCTCTTCGAGGAAGCAGATATCGGTAGTTCCAGTGTGTGCTATCATTATTTTGATGAAATAGCCTTGATCCCTCCATAGCGCATTCTTGCCGGTGTCACGAGGATAGCCTAGCCAGAATCCTAGAGCGTTCAAGACCCATTCACAGATTGCGTCGTCGGCTTCCTTAGTGTCTTGCACGAAGTGAACCATAGTCGGCGGTACCGAGAAGTGAGTGTTCGTGTCGACTCCTTCCAGAAAGTCCTGACTATCGAGCTCGAGACTGCCCGGTCGTCGATATATCAAGTGATCGCGTATCTTTTCTGTGAGCGGAGTAAGCCAGTTTTTGTTGCCTTCAAGTGTAGCCTGACACAGACGAAGACACCGAAGCTCGAGTATAGCCCATGCGCGCCAAGTTGCCAGCATTACGGAGTGCCGCATGGCGATACTAGTAACCTCGAGGTTTTGCAGTCGATCAGTTGCTTTATTGATCTGAGACCATATATTCCGGAGCTGGAGAGCGGTCTCGAGGGTTGGTTGCGTTTTCGAATTTTTGTATGTAAACGCGACTAAAGTTGTTGCTATGGTTGCATTGTTGCTTGGTTTACCGATGTTGAATATGGATTTTGACTTTGCGTTCTTTGGTAACTCTTCATCGATTCGATCGTACACCGCTTTCAAGTGTTCAGCGTCGAAGGCAGCCATGAGTGTCGTGATATGGTCTGTGTGGTACGGATTAGTAGTGAGACCCGTTGTACTTCGAGCGCTTACCGTTCTTTGTTTTGAGCTTGCGTGGTTTTTTGATCCCTTTATCCTTCACTCCACTGTCCTTGTCTATTACAGAACATTAGATTGGAAATTAATGCTTTACGCTACTTACGCGGCTTTCGTTTTTTCTTCTTCGGCTTTGGGGATTCGTTCTCACTGTTGCTGGTATTGACTTCGCTGTTGTTGCTGTTAGCGTTCGGCTCGAGCTCTTCTGGGATCTCCGAGCCGCGGTCTTGCTGCACGTCTTCATCGATCTCCGTACCATCCCTTTTTCTCTTTGAGGGACCCGCTTCATTGATTTCGGCATCTTTACATGTTATAAGTCAAGGCGTTCCTTTATACAATCACTTCGTTACTTACTCGCCGTCTCCACCTCTCCAGTCGGGTCGAGGTCGTGTCGCGCTGCACCCAACTTCCTGAGTTCCGTCGTCGCCCTGGGGATGTATTCTAGATGGTTTCGTCCATGGGCTGAGGACTAGATATGACTTTGAATATCCCAAGTATATACGCATGCTACGTACCGCGCCTTTCTTTTGCATTTTTGATACCTCCGAGGAGCAAGCTCTCCTTTTCAACTAGCTCCGTCCATTGTTTTGCAATACGTGCCGCCCAGGTTGGATCGAGAGGTGAGCAGTCGACAGTGATAGGTTCTTCGTGACCTGCGCGGAGGATGGTTGCGCCGAGAGCAAGGCTCTGTGGGGTAAATGTGATCGAATATTCCGGATTGACGGACAGAATGTGGTTCAGGAATGGTGCAAGCAGCATCATAGTATGTTCCAGGAATCGCTCTTGGGCAATGATATGACCATCTCGCATCCAATTGGCGCGGACGTCCGGCTTCGTTCTTCGCAGTTCGCCGTTGACTGTATGCGCCTCGGATGGTAAGTCCCAAACCTCCCCGGTATCATTCTTTTTCTCTCGCGCAGCCGACGGGCAGAGCGCGATAGACCCTTGGCGTGCATCTGTGAGCTCCGTGCTCAAGTAGAGGACGAACACGAGGCTGTATACGTCAGGTGGGATTTCGACAACAGAGGGAGGAGCCATAGATGGCGCACGAGTATGAAGGCGGAGACCGGAGAACATAATGGCTGTTTCGCGTTCCATGACAATGAAGAGTCCGAGTTCGATGAGGTGGAAGTGTGCGTGTGTATAGCCTGGAGGAGTGTTGTTTGCGACAATGAGGGCAGAGAAAGACCCAATTTGGTCGTGGCTATCTGGGTGAGCATCCCCAGCCCTACCCAAATCATCCTTCAGCTCCGTGGAATTATTTGATAGGATTGGACGCGAAACGTTGGCTTGAAATCCGGTCCAGAATCTTCGATTGTTCCTGTGGCCAAGGGGCGGCATCTGTTTTACAAGGCCTATGTTTTCGAGAAGATCGATTCTACACTCGGGGCCAGCATTCATGGCCGACCCCGCATATTCGGTCAACGTCTACGTATGGAAGACTGTTATGAGTAATACTAGTTCGAGGACGCGGGTACATACTTGTAGCAGTTGCGATCGAACATCGTCTTCTTCAGGAACTGCATGTGATAATTTCATGTTCTTTGCGGGGTGCGCTAGGCTTCTTTGGCGCTCGTAAGTGTATCTGAGTGTGTAACATCTTCGGCCTTTCAGTTTATTAGCTTCAACGCATTGCATTCGATATACTATTGCGTACCTTGAGCATTGCCAGGATCGTTTGACATTCAACGTAGCAGCCTTTCTAGAGCAATTCCGCCTTGAGGGGTCTTACCGCCTGAGGGCGGGTTTGAAGTACGATCTTCGACAGGTCTGAGTGCTTTGTTCGACACTTCTCCAATATGCTCTAAGATGTCGGGATCGCGGAGGAGTCGGTGATGGACCAAAAATCTACCGTCCGTAACCCATGCTTGAATTTCATCCTCATCAGGATCAGCATTGAGTCCCATATCAGTATCTGTTGAGACAATACGAATGAAAGCCGCCATTCCTTAAGTCGAATAGAAATTGACGCTAGTGAGCGTTCTTCTCCCGGCGGTAACCAGCGATAACCTTGCTTACCTGGGTGTAAACAAACCCATCTGATATCCTCCACTTCTTGTTGTGCTTTAGCGCCAACAGGTACCATCCTCGCCTTATACTGTTTCATCCTAGTTCTTTGTTAGATCTTACACTGTAGTTGATATGATACATATTCACTTACTTTTCCGTGGTATGTCCCTCAGATGTTACTAGTAATATAACTACCGCTTTGCCATACTTCCATTGCGGGTGTGTGCTTCCTTGCGCTGGGTCATAGAGGAGATAGCGCTCGCCTAGCTTGGTGTCGAAATATGCAGGCGGGCGCTTGAATTCTGTACTTTGTATCGGCATCCTTGCAGCAGCCGGTACTGACTGAGGTGCAGAGGGCAACATGCGTCGTGGGCGCCAACGATTGAATGCAGGGGGCGGGGAGGCCGTTTGTGGGATTGGTGTGAAAGCATCTCCGCATTCTACTGCTTCGATGTGATTATTGTGAAGACCTGTCGTGTTCGTAGCTTGACGTGCATCGTTCCAATATGCAGCCAGACTGGAAAGTGACGTACCTCCCCTGCTTTTCCTCAAATATTCTGCATCTCTTCTGCGTCATCTATCCTGGCTTTCAAACTCCCTCTTTCATGACGTTCTCCTAACAGACGCCTGAGCATTTCCGCATGCCAATCCAGATTGCTTATGCCCACGATTTTTTTCTTTTGCTGTGAGTGTGTCCTTTCGTCCAACCGTTGTGTGCCACTTTTCGGAATCCTTAGAATGATGAATACTATAGTCTTATATTCTAGAGTATGCGTCCACTGAATGCCAGAGCGGCTCACCCGCTCTGGGATCTGTGGTCATATGTTGAAGAGCGGCGTTGGAGTGCGCAGCCATGAGAATGCGCATTGGTGGCGTGAGACGCAGTCTTTTCCCGAGCGCAGCAGAGCGAGCTCGTGTCGCGTCGGTGGCGTGTGAGACCTCGCTTCTCCAGGTTTTTGCACGGCCAAGTCCATCTTCTCTACTGCGCCTCCTATGGACAGCGACCACCTCCCCCTTCTCAAGCTCCTTACTTAGGTCCTACCTGCGAAGGGTTAGCCTTCGTCAGCGCGGATTTAGGTTGATTATCTGCCTGACTAGGTTCATTAGACCGTCGTGACGCAGGCTCGCTTCCTCGGCTCTCTGTGTGGCCAAGTTTGTCTTCCCAATGACGTCCTTGCTCTGTGGTCAGCATCAATCTCCCACCTCCCAATCCCCTGACTTACATCCTACCTGCGGAGGGTTTAGCCTCCGGCAGCGCGGATTTAAGTTGATTTTCTAACTTCATAGGATCACTGCGCGATACTCTGCGGCATTTGTCAAGAATCGGTTCGCGATCGTAACTGTCTACTTCCGAACAATAGTGTCAATGCTACCTAGTGTCAGGTCGTTTGTAGCGCTACGTTGTGCTCGCCGAGGCGCCCTTTCCGGTGCAACACTATATCTCCACCCTGCATTCATCGTCCCGTTGAAACTATGTCCAGGCTGTACATAGAAAAGGCGCTAGGGTATGTATTCATCATTTCCAAATCTTTTGATTCGATGCTAAGTTGTTTTACGATCAGAAGGAGTGTGCCGTTCGAGTGTCTGGGGTTTGACGAACTCCAGAAATATAAGGAAAAGGTGCAAGGGACATCGACGGCCTTCAAGCAGGCTGTCTACTCCTTGGTGCGACAGACCAAACCGCATCTATTCTTCAAAGTCTTTCGCCTTCCTCACCATACATTCGTGCTGCCAGACGATATCATTTTTGTCTCTCCATTTGAACGGCGCCTTCCTCCCGCGTGGCCCTCCATCCTCAGTGACCGACGCTTTCCATCTCCTGCCGATCTAACACGGTTGCAATGGTCCCTGAACACAGCACCTTGGGTGGGTTTCACTCCGGTCGGGTTTGACTTCGATGACCCTTTCGTAGCACCACTCCAACTCCGTGAACACGTATCCTACCAAATGGGTACCGGGGCAAGAGGCCAAAGTATCGAACCGGAGATGTATCAGATGAAGGACATCGATCGGAGGGCCTGGAATAGTATCGAAGCCACCTTCTTGCGCGTAACAGCAATTCTCCTTGATCGCGTCCAACTACCCATCGACTTCTTGCCTATTCGCCCCCCCTCGGACTACGGGTATAACAAAGCATACCGGAATCGGGTGTCATTCGAGCGGGCAGTGCGAAGATCCCGGGATCAATTTCTGCCTGTAATGGGTGTCATGAGATTCGCCATTGCGCTTCACCAGGCTCGATATGATGAAAAAGCATGTCTTCCCCACATGTGGGAGCACCTCCTGCATTGGCCGATCCTTCTCGAGAGCGAAGGTATCCATCCAACATGGATTCACATGTTTCAGAAGTCGTACGTATATCACGCGCCCTCCGTAGGTGTTATCATCGACCCATTGAAGTGTCAATGGGCGGATCTCTTCGCAGCCTACATCGTCTCCTCCGTTCCTGTCTGGATATTGGTTCCTCCGCTAGACCAACATGCCGCACTCCAGCGGGATCTTCTAGTTGGGCACCAATTCGTCTCTTTCTTCCCCATGCAAAAGGAGGTCGAGTTCGCCCGTGCCTCTGTCACCCAGACCTGTCTATGGGGTCAAGCTGACACTTTGGATGAGATCGAAGGGTCAGATGCACACCTTAGCGTCGCAACCGCGGAGGCCACTCAAGTGGCGAGTGAGGTGAAAAATCTCGAGACAGATAATGATGAGGAAGACAGCGATTTCATGCCTGAAACGGACACGATCCTGGACATGACGCCTGAAGCATTCATACAATCCAAGGAGGCGTCGGTGGCACATCGTTTCAGCACGGGGTCGAATAGTGAGCGATTATCGTGGATGGCGAGGAACAACGCCGCGCGGGAGGGTAACCGCCACGACCGTTTCACCCCCGTCAAGGCTCGCATTTACATTATCAAATACGGCCAAGGACGATGCGTACATCGGCAAGTATATCGGCACGCCAGCGCAGATACATGGGCAGAGTATCCTGAATCGCAAAGATGGTATGACTATGTCCACAACGTCTGGTATCTCAAGGAGTACGAGCTGTCTACGCCGATTTATCATATTGAAGACCAGCCCGGTGGTGAACAGGACAACTCGGATGAGGGTATTGAGCTTCCGACGCCGGAGCATGCATCCATCTCCTCATCCGTGATGCATCTTGCTATGGTTTACAACGGAGTTCGTGCCGCGCCCAACGCCCTCTTGCTTGACCCTCTTCCTCTCGTATTGAGCGAGCGTTACTTCCTTGCCGAGCTCCAAGTCCCTTCGGTTTCCGTTCTGGATCGCGCCCAAATATCCTTTCTAGCGAACGTGTTCGCGGTGTCGAACCGTGACATCAAAGAGATGGCACCTCCGACCTCACTGACCGACTTTGCCCAGAGAGTCGTATACAACACGTCTTCGCAAATTGAACCCAGCGCGTCGTCATCCAGTACACCACCTCTTGCATCTTCCAGTTCTCTGGTTGCCGCGACTGAGCATCATCCTTCGACATTGGTGGCCCTGCCTAAGAAAGGCAAACGTGTCCATTCGGTAAACGCGCAATGACAAAAGCCATATGACGACCCGCTCAAGTGCTGGAAAGAATCGGAGTGCCGGCTCTCGGAATTGTCTCACCAAGACATACGTATTCAGAGTCCATTCGTCATTCGTGAGCTGAAACTACGGAAGCTGGGTACGAAAGAAGCAGAGGCAAGTCTATGGTACACGATACGAGTCGGGGATGAGGACGATAGCTCCCCCCTGTACTGCATAGGGCTGGAGGACCCTGTTACCGCGCTGCAGTGTATGTGTTCTTGGCCCTCGGCCTTGACACTGCAGCACCTCGCGTGCGAGCTCTTGAAGCGCGGCATGGCATTCCGAACCTTCAGGTGCAAAGTCTATGATGCTATGCTGGTCGATGGCGGTGCAACTCTCCGCACGCAAACAGTGGCGAAAGGTCTCGGGCAGCGTCCCGAGAAATATAAGCCGGACTATGCGGACTATCTGGCGTACCTCGTTGAACGCGAATCGGTGTTCGCAGATCAGTCGGCTCTACGTGCGGCGTTTCTGATGGGAGGTTTGCCGTGGCGAATGGCAGTGGACTATGTCGGCGAGATCAATGCCGAACTGATTGGGACAGGCCCAGTAGGAAGGCACGGACACTATGAGTTTCTGCTTTATGACGACAAGCACTGCTACTATGACGACGAGCTGTCACCCGAGCAAAAGGCCATTCTGTCAGGGGTATATCGAGTCAGGAGTAAGTCGATGTCCACGACACTCCGTGGGTCTTACTGAAATTATCGTGCAGCGCCCACGAAATTGGGGAAAGCAACAGAGACGAACATGTCTTGGTTTCCGTCCATCGCCAAGTGGTTCTCCAGTACCGAAGCCATCGGGTATTGGACCCGTCGCAATGAAGAGTTTTTCCAGAAGCATACACAAAACATACAGCGGCTGGCTAATGCCCAGTATGAAGAGGGTGCTTTCGGCGTACTGGAACCGACCGCCTCTTCCAACGATGAACACGTCACAGTGAAACAGCCTCTGCTCACGTCCCATCAGTGGAAAAATCACTTGAAGAATGCAAAACTCAGCCATGCGTTCGAGAAGGTCGTGCGTCCACAAGCCGCTGTACATGCCCGCCGTCTCTGTCGCTCCGTCGTTCAGGGGTCGCCTACAGCCTAATGCGAGCTCGCCATCCCCATGCCCGGTGAGCTCTCCGGTTCACGTTTGTTATATTCCGATTACGTTAACCCATTTTCGCGTTGGTCATAAGGCATAGCAATAGGTATTATTTCCCTCTGTTACGTGCCCTCGTTAAAGATCGAGATTTTATCTGTGCTACCTGCGAATGTATATCAAACAGGTCCGCGCTCATTGCTGTTACACGTTACGTCTGTACCGTTGCACTTAAGAAGGCCATGCTGAACGTTAGTCCTATCATGCCAGTCCAAACTGCGCGTGTTGTCGTGATGTACTTCAAGACTGGGTTGGGTGAACTGAGCCTGCACTGATGAAAACTGGGCTCCTATTCACTCTCAGCCTGATATACTCTAAGATGACATCTCTTCATCTACTCTACTGGCCTGTATACCTAATTTCAACAGCTCTCTTCTTGCGTCTTGGACGGCAGTATCCTCGTGGCCCGATGGTCTTTTGATGTGTGGCGCCTTCGCCATCTGAATGGTTGGCATAACTGGAGCTCTGAAAATTGTCTGTGCGCATCGAGTAAGGCTCTGGTTGTAGTTAAAGTGATTCAATGTACTTACTTCTATCTTCTTCGCATCTACCAGTGTCAGCAACCTCAAAACCAAAGCAACCCGATAGCGACGATTCTGCGGAATCGCAAAGATGGTATGACTATGTCCACAACGTC
>ML213507.1:176077-306329 GCA_004369045.1 Heliocybe sulcata | reverse complement strand
GAGGAAGATATGAACACTGACCAACTAGAGGACTTGTACGCTCACGATATTCTCGACATAAATAAATACTCAAATGAATATGCAGTACTAAGTGAGCGATCTAAGGCGAAATTGCAACAGATGGAGCTGATGCAATCTGTATTACAAGGTGCAGGGTGGTTGGATAAATGCCCTAATTATGAGATCAATTTACCCTCCATACAACCCATCGAGCTGCAATCCAAACAAAAATGGACTGAAATTATTCAAAAGAAGAGGAATGAGATACTGCAAGATAAAGACAATCAGAAATCCATGGAAAATGGGTCAACTGGAAAATCGCCAATGAAGCCTAAGAAATGGAACAATGTTGAAATTATCGATCAGTCCTATCTCCTCAAATCTTACCATGCATCCATACCTGAGGTTTCAATTATGCAATCAACTGTAGTAAAAATGTTTTCACTAAGGAAGGATCAAGAAAGGGCTTTTCGAATAATCGCTAATCATGCTAGTATGCCACAAACGGAACAGTTGAAAATGTACCTTGGTGGAATGGCAGGAACTGGTAAATCACAAGTAATAAAGTCTATTATCCACTATTTCGGGCTGCGGAATGAAGGATATCGCTTCATGGTTCTTGTGCCAACAGGTTCTGCTGCAGCATTAGTGGGCGGCTCTACCTATCACTCTGTATTAGGAATTAATGACAAATCAAATAAAATAAACATGGGGTCAAGCACAATGGCACAAATACAAGGTAGATTAGAGGGTGTTGAATACATATTTATTGATGAAATATCCATGCTGGGGTGTCATGATCTTTACCGTATTTGTGCCCAACTCTGTCAAATTGTAGGCAATCCAGATGATCCGTTTGGTGGCATCAACATGATATTTTGTGGTGACTTTGCTCAACTTCCACCAGCAATGAGTCAAGCAGCACTGTATAGCCCAAATATAGGGACGGCTGTGAACCCACGCATGACATTAAGAGCTCAGGAAACAGCTCTGGGAAAAGCTATATGGCATCAGTTTACAACTGTTGTGATTCTTAGAGAGAACATGAGACAAACTACTCTTACACCTGATGACCGGAAGCTACGGAAAGCCCTAGAGAACATGAGATACAAAGCTTGCACCATAGAAGACATTGAATTCTTGAGAACAAGAATTGCAGGTAAGGGACCTAATAGGCCCAAAATAGCTGACAAGCGCTTTAGACATGTATCTGTTATAACTGCGCGCAATATGTATAGAGATAAAATCAATCAACTGGGCTGTCTACAGTATGCAGCTGATACAAATCAAGAACTATCCCATTTCTACTCCATCAACCACTGGAAGTCAAGCAGTTTATTGGGGAAGCGAAAAAGACAAACCTCAGATAAATTACATAAATCAGATATAATTGACGGTGAGACTCAGAAACTGTTATGGGATCTAACCCCTGAAAATACAGACCATGTGGCAGGAAAACTGTCAATATGTCGAGGGATGCCCATTCTCATTAAAAGAAATGAAGCAACAGAATGTTGCATAACAAATGGTGCTGAAGCCAAGATTGTTTCATGGCATAGTGACACTATAGCAGGAGTAACCATACTAGACACCCTATTTGTGGAATTAATAAATCCTCCAAAATTAGTGCAATTAGAGGGCCTACCTACAAATGTGGTACCCCTAATCAGACATACCTCTACGGTAACTTGCAAAATGCCCAATAATCAAACAGAACAAATTAATCGTCAACAAATCCCGATCCTACCTAATTTTGCAATGACTGACTATGCATCACAGGGAAGAACACGACCAAACAATGTGATCGATCTACAAAACTGTTCCACACATCAATCATTCTATACCTGTGTATCGCGAAGTGCATCCACTGAAGGCACAATTATATTACAAGGGTTTGATCCCAAGAAAATCATGGGAGGGGCATCAGGGTATCTAAGGCAAGAATTCTGAGAGCTTGAGATATTAGATGAAATCACCAATGAGGCACAATGGCATTCTACCAGGGTCAATATATGGACATCGCAGAAACACACTAGTACGATCATATTATACCTGGAAGAAAAATGAATGCCCAAAACATGTTCACCCAGCAATAAAGTGGTCTCAAAAAGATCCCTTACAATTATTGGACTACACTGAAGATGCACCTTGGAAACTCCTGAACCAAATCCCAAAACAAGGCAAAAACTGGGCTACAAGCACAAATAATACCTTGACTACAAACCAAAAGCCTTCCAAAGTATTCCATAATATACCATCAACCTCAATGGCTGGATTGAACAACCATAGTGATCTATCCCCTCATGAATCAGGTAATCTGCATGCACCCCAAAGTAATGAACAACACCCTGTTGGCTTCATATGGGCATCAACATATTCATGTGCCTACGATGCCATGTTAACAATCATTTTCAATCTCTGGTCTGAAAATAAAGAAAAATGGACTACACGACTAGCAATCAATGACAATATCAAAAATCTATTGATCTCATTTCAAGAGATGGATCAAAAGGAGACAACAATGGAGGATGGTAGAGACAGACTCCGACAGGCATTCCACCGCTTAGACAGAACCACATTTCCCATGAGGAGAGGTGCAGGCACAAGTGTAAATGATTTATGTGATGAATTACTATTCAGCCCAAATGTAGGTATAGTAAAGCATCAATGCTCAATTTGCAGTGCCATTGAAAATAGAATTCTCACCAAGTACTTCTTTCACTGCCACACACTAGAATCTACCCAACAAACATCAGCATTGCCGGAGTCTATACTAGATTGGTTAGAGCTATATATGGGTCATGGAGGAATTGTAAGCCCAATCAGATGTTGCAGACAAAACATGACAAGCAGAGTCAGTTTGAATAGCATGCCTAGACTTCTGGCATTCAACGTAACCTCCGTAAATATTAATCTAGTTAAATCCTTCCATCTAAGGGTAAATAACAGAAAGCAGTTCTTTTTAACAGGAATAATCTATTTTGGTGAATATCACTTTACCTGCAGATTCATTGACATACAAGGTACCATCTGGTACAATGACGGAATGGAAACAGGAAGACAATGCACAAGACAGGGTCACATAGATAAAATCAACTTATCAGACCTCAAAACTTGCAAGGGGAAAGACATGGTTACACTATTCTACTCACAACGCTACCACAGATCCACTCAGGACTTGTAAAAATGCCACGCGACGCGGTGGCCGGCTACCCCCAAGTAGCGTATAGATAATATGACTTCGACTCTTGTAGACTGGGTGTTTTTGAGCAAAATATGTGGCGATTTGAGTTTCTGGTGTGACATGTGATCATCGAAGCTATTGACTATGTCTCGACCAATCGGACACATAATTGTGCTTTCGACTTAGTACCTACCTGCTGGCGCTGCACCATTCGTCGGACATATAATTCATGGTCAGTACAGGCCTCTAGGGTACTCGCTCCTCTGCTGCTTGTCTGACGATGCTTAGAGTCATAAAAGATATGAGGGTCACAGTCTGTCCTTGCTTATTGCTGGAGATGTATGATTTAAGTCACGCATCACAAGTGGGAAACAGCGGGTAGAGAGTGAGAGCGACGGCAAGAAGTTGAACTCGCCCGATTGGTCAGTTTGGCTGTTCTTTGATCGCATCCAGACTTCACATAGCACATGGCCGCTGTAACTAATAGTACTGGATCCCGTTTGCACTGCTTGTTACCAGAGTTCATATTACTAGAGTTCATAGAGTATTCGGCTTTTATGCCACTGATTATTTCTGGCTAACGCAGTCACGTGACTATGGAAACGGTCACGTGTCGACGTGCTCGACGGTGGATCCGTGAGGCCTGAGGCTTCACCTTGCGACCGAAGGGCGATTGCATGAGGAGCTCCCAATTTTACTGCCTGGAGGCGCGCTCACGTTGCAGAATGGTCTTTTCATTCGCTTTAAGGCGGCCTCCTACCGATGACAGTCGCAATACTCCCCAGGAATCGCATCCATGGGTATCTTGCTTAGGCAAATCAGTAACTGATGACGATTGGCTAGTGAAAAACCGGTCCATCCGCGTAACCCTCATGGCGGGCCCGGCAACGAAACTCGCTGAGCCAGGGTATCACAGGAACATGCACTTGCCCTAGTGCCGGATCCTCAGAGCACGGAGCTGAGCCCTGAGAAGTTACCATAAGACCCCCGTAGACCAGCGCCAAGTCTAGTTGACAATGCAGAGCTTACTCGGTTTGCGTTTGTATTTGGACCGTGCAATAGCGGCTGCCATGTCCTCTGGAACGCCTCGGCCAGTGGCTGGCGTGTCAGCCCAGATCCCAATTGCCTGCAAATAACCTCCCGATACCGATTGGCCCTCTGTCTTCCGTACACCCAGAAGCAAGGTCAAACGGTAGGGCACCATGTTCCAGTGGCTGACAGTGTATGTCGGCTCCCTGCCTCTCCCCATTCGGTGCTGCCTCATTCTCGTTGAACTATACGTATGCTGGTCGCTCCTGGTAAATCTGCGCCGAAAGTACATGCAAGGTAACCTGTTGCACCGACGCTATTTTGCAAGGACAGCCAATCCCTCGCACCTCGAAGCTGGCCGACCCTTTCCAGTGGTGAGTAGCCTTGATTTTCACCGGAAACGGATTCTGACGGCATACGTCCATAGGATCGTAAGGCTCCCTCAAAGCTGAGCAATGGAAGTCGGACAAAGAAGAACAGGACTCCCCTTCACGAGAGGATAAAGCAGCTGGACATGAAGGTAAGCAAACCGCTTGTGAACGGTAGGAGACACCAACCTAACTGGTGGCACTAGAAAGTAGCAGCTTGGATAGCCAGACGTCCCCCTCTCCTAGAAGTGAATCCAGGCGCCATTGACATAGCCGTGGAAGGACTCGACTCTCCAGACGAAGAATCCGGCCTCCGCCAGCCCCTCGACATAGACACTCAACAGGGTAACCTCCTTGACGTGAAGGTACGCATGTATACGCTATACCTCACTCTTCTGGATGCCGACATTCTATTAGGCTCAACGAGAAAAACGCAAGGCGCTCCGCGACGGGACTAATTGGAAGGAGCTGACCTATCGAACACCATACGACGGGAAGCGGTACACTATATGCGGTTTGAATGCGAAAGTCAACAAACCGAGGCCAATGACCATCGACTGCAGGCAAGCCGAGGCCGCCTGGCTCGGCGACCTAGACACCACCAAAGTCGACGGACCTGTCAGACGTACCAGACAACGCGGTTGCGTGGCCAACGGTTTTGACTACGCGTATGCGCTCGGAGACATGGCGCCCATGAAGACCAACGTGCCTTACGCGCAAGTCCTGCACCAAACTGGCGGCATGTCGTCGAGAGTACAAGAAAAGGCTACTGAGGACGACGAAGGATATGGGGACGGGAAGAAGGAACTCTATTCGTCAGACAGCGACAGCTCTTTTGAGGGTTCCGAGGAAAGAGAGTGGGTTGACACAGAGGCTTCGACCGCGAGAATGTGGCTCTCGGATTTCTGATGCTTTACTTGTCAATCGTCATAGCCTGGTTCCTGTGTTTTGTCTTGGAGTATCGGAGCCGTAGCCGATGGAGAATGATCGCATGGATATCTTCATTTAATGGTGATCGTGTAAGGTGCACATGTCCCGCCGAAATAATGCGCAGGAGCGGCTGTGCGTCTCCAGGCCTTGAACAACACCTCCGACCACCTCCTTATTTCTTCGTCGCCTTTGACCACTCGGGCTCATGCCAAGTAGCCGTGAGGAAATCATGCGTCGCCTCATGGTACTCGACTCTCTCCTCCCCAATATCTTTTGCCAGGCGACCACGGAACGTCCGGATAGGATCTAGTGTCCCCTACAATGAACCAGCGAGAATTATTATGGGCGCCGAGCCTTTGAAGACCCCACTGGTATTGGTCTTGAGTGAAGCGGGCGAAATTCAGGTATTGTGCAGTTCAGACTCGAGCAAAGTCCCCGGCAGTCCTCTGGATGTATACCCCAACCTCATCGTCGCAATCACCGAATCTGTGTCCCCGTCATGCGAACAAGACCAATCTGCAGTCGGCGCCAGAAGGACTGTACCACGGGACAAGCAAAGCCCAGGAAGGTCCGACACGGCGAGGTATCTCATGAGCGAGTGCCGAGACAAAGTGATGTTTTCGGGCTCGACCTGTAGATTGATGACCAGATAGTGGTACCCAGCGAGCGCGCCAAGAAGAGCGGCGGGGAAGGAGTTTGCGGGTTCGAAGGGTGCAGCTGGGCAGAGATGGTATTCGATGCCGAATGCCCTGCGCAGAATTTCCGGGGCGCCCTCTAAAATGGTGCGCGATGGTAATGTTAAGAGTTCATCCGACGCAGCCGTACGCATCTTGAGGCATGGTCAGCTGATGCGACATGACATTAGTTTAGGGCTTACGACGTATCCTCCACTTAAGTCACAGAGGTTCTTAAGGTATGATGCATCCAGATCAAAGACGAGCTCACCATACAAGAAGTGCGTAACCTTTTCTCCCAGGAGAACAAGTTAAGCATATGCGCCCGCTTCATTCCGTTTCCCTGCCCAATAACCCGCAACAGATACAGGCTTCGCATCATTCTTCCTTGGCATACTTCTTGCGAGCCACAAGTTCAGACATGGGTAGGCCTACGCTGCAGAAGATCTGGCTGAGGGCATTGGCTGCATTTACCACGATACTGCGAGCTACACTCCAGGAACGATTAGGCCTTCATGCCGACAAGATAGCGGTAATGAGCCAGTATGGTAGACGAACAGTGCAGACACTCCCAACAGCATATGTGATAGAGGGTCTCCACGCTGAAGTCAAGGGACATGTTGCCCTTCAATTACAGATAATGCTGAGCAGAGAGAGAAGGAGAAGTCTGAGCTAGTGTCCCTCATTTTGAACGCAGATCGACAGCATGCGCCGTATTGTTCTCCCTGTGATTCAGAGACTGCAATTGCCGACGCACATCGCAGTCTGATAAGTGCCCGGAGGACAGTGTCGCAAAGCATATTCGTCTGAGCGTATAGCCCGAGAGGTGCACCGGTGAGCGCTTGAGCCCGCGTGTCTGAATACTGATCAGGTTAAGATGCTGTCTTCGGTTGCGGTTTCTGATTGGCTGCCAACCTGGTAAGTGTATTAGTCCGGGCGCCTCACAGGCGCCTCAGCACTTATTTCTATGCATTCCAATTGCTCAAAAGCTCAGCGCTCAGGCCTCAGGTCTACTGGTTCACAGCACCATTATAATCCAGGACTTGTAACCGAAGTCCACCATCTCACTAATGAAGGATCGCGGTCCAGCATGACCATATAAAACAGCCATCTATAAACACCCCGCACTCTCACTATACGTGAATTTTGTAGCTACACGCCACCTTATGACTGAGCAACAAAGGCCTTGCCCTTCTCGATGTTCTTCTTGAGGTCGGGCAGGCAGGCCGCGAGAAGCTTCTCCTCCTCAGCAGAAAGAGAACCAATCGGGTAGATCTTCTCGACACCATTGACCTGATATGTCCATTAGCATCGGGCATGTATTGAAGGCCTAACAGATGGACTTACGCCGAGCTCCACATTCGACGAGAAGAAGTCGATGCCCTGGTCAGCAAAGAGTGGGCTCTTAACGAACGTAGGGGTAATAACATTCTTCTCGCCGTTCAAACCCCTGAGGACGGAGTTGGCGAAGCGCGCACCCGCGTACGCCATCGAGAGCGTCGCCGATCCAGCACCATCCTTCGCCTTGACAACTTCATCACCACCAAACTGGATGCGGTGCACAAGCTTCTCGTACGCCTCGCCGCTGACGCTCTTGCCGGAAGGTATCTGGGAGAGCAGTGGGACGATGGTCGCACCAGAGTGGCCACCAACGACGGTAACAACGGTTTCCTTGGGGTCGGTGCCGGCGATGCCGCCGAGGAAGCGCGCAGCGCGGACGACGTCGAGAGTGGTGACACCGAACAGGCGCTTCTCGTCGAAAACGCCTTGCTTCTCGAGCGTGGCGGCGACAATGGGGACTGTGGAGTTGACGGGGTTGGAGATGACAAGGATGCAAGCTTTCGGGGAGACGCGGCCGATGGCGGCGGCGAGGTCACGGACGATGGAGGCGTTCGTCTATGTGATTATTGTGTTCAGACCTGAATGGAGTACGAATGCAGCACCACGTACGTTGAAGAGGTCATCACGGGTCATCTGAATCGGAGTTAGAGGGAAATTACGACGAAGAGGGTATGCGCACTTACACCGGGCTGCAAATATATCGTGAGCCGCAGTACACTCCGCATGAAATGAGCTACTTACCTTCCTAGGAACACCAGCAGGGACGACAATGACTTCAGTGCCCTCAAGGGCCTCATCGAGCTTGTCGGCCGCGAAGCCCTTGACCTAAGACAAACGTGATCAACGGACTGGGACCACAGATGAGGGTCTTGTAGACGGAAATGAATGGAGACATCAACCAAGCAACGACGCCTTTCTCCTCGGTCTCGGCCCACGTCTACCTCACAACTCCGATGCATGCATAACCCTGCGCCT
The DNA here is from genome assembly GCA_004369045.1 of Heliocybe sulcata. Classification (NCBI taxonomy): domain Eukaryota; kingdom Fungi; phylum Basidiomycota; class Agaricomycetes; order Gloeophyllales; family Gloeophyllaceae; genus Heliocybe; species Heliocybe sulcata. Next base: position 297,828 of record ML213507.1, on the reverse strand, counting down.
TGTCGCGTCTCGCACCATCCCCATCATGCCTACCACATCCAAAGTAAACAAATACGTACCTCGCTATTCGTGTCAACATGGCTAACATCCGCAGCGACACCAGGCGCGCCGCGGATATCGTAAAGATTCAGCGACGTAACCAGCGGGTCGAGCTTGAGCAAAAGCGAGAGCGGCTGCCCGATGCCTCCTCCGGCGCCGAGCACGGCAACCTTGGATTGCCGCGCAGCGGACGAGGAGAACGTGCGGCTCTGCGAGAGCGTGCGGGCGGCGGCGCGGGCGAACATCGTGGTCGAGGTAAGGAAGAGACGAAGTGAAAACGGGAATAATGATGAGAATCTCGGAGGGACTCGGCGCTGGGAAGAGCGAAGTCTTAATTAAGCCGCTCATTCGGCACAAGACGCGTTCTAAGTACTGCTACTCGTGATAAGCTATAGTTAAATTGGAAGTGTTGTACTATGTTTTCATGCCACCAAGCTCAGCAGGTCCATCCCTACGGCAGGAGGTGTGCCTGTGATAGGCACTATGAGTGGCATGCATCATACTGAAGCCTGGGGATATCCTAAGGATACTGGGATGGCCAAATAGAGCTTTTATATAGCCAATTATGCTATATCAGGTGATATATTATTTAAATACTACTCCATTATGCATGCATAAGTAGCAGGAGGGGTACCATGTAGAGGTGATATCTGGGGATGTAATGGATATAATTTCCAGAGGTACTAAGTAAACCTATAGAAATACATTGGAATGGCTTCAATGCAAGATATAATGGGTGTTGGATGCTCCTGAGGGACACAAACTTCGATACACTGTTCCTGCAGCTGAAGGATATAAATCTATTTTGGAAGATATAAGAAGCCTAAAGCAGTAGTAAGCTGCACATACATACAGGTATGTACTATTAGTCTATGTAAATATTCTCCCATTTACTGGGCTTTGTTGCGATTTTCTAGGAGCCATTCTACCACCATTTTCCATACCCATATGTTTTTCCCACAGTCCCATACCGGGTTACAACGTCTGTCATGGCGAAGCCGCGGAAGCATTTGCCAAGTGCATCCTCTCCAATGCACGGAGGCAATATATAACGATTTTATACACTTATTATCAATTTCTCTGCCCAGCAGACAGTGTATGCTCGTCGACGTCGTGCGCGACAACGACGATGATATGCCGATCGCGCCGCCCGGAGCGCGCGCCACACAGCTCAATTTGGATGGCACGCGGCTTGCTTATTCGCACGTAGGTACCGCCGGAGTCATCAGCGAGGCTCCGGCGGTGCTGCTGGGCCTCTGGTTACTAACGCTGGCGGTTCCGCTGGCTCTTCCGCCGGAGTTAGGAACCTGGCGTATTAAGTCTTACAATACTGGGTCAGTGGGTCGTATGTCCAGTATTATAAGACTGCTCATTTGGGAAGCCCAGGTGGTGTTCTAGCTTCTAACACAGCGGGAGTTGCACCATTTCGAATGTTGCAATATGTTGGTCGAAATAGATTACACCTGATAAATATATAGGATTAGATTTTGACCGCAGCCAACATAATTACTGAGAAGGTGATGCAGATGTATAGCAATTTATTTTATTAGATACAACATTGTAGTGACATTCAATATGCGATATTTTGATGATATCAATATGTCTTTCAAAATATCACATTGGGCTCATGCTGGGAGAGGATTGCCGAATCTAACATTGAGGGAACGAGAATATACAATAAAAAAGATCATATTTCACAACACCAAAAAAGGAAGATAAAACTAGAATATAGAAATATGTTTGCACTGATCTAAAAGCTAATACCGAAAGTAAAGCTATAGCCGACCGTCGAAAGGTATTTCCCGGCTGGGCCAATACCTTTCGCAAGGTTGCGGAATATATAATTTTTATAACCATTTCGGGCAGTGTTTGCAGCTGATATTATGTATCTTGTAGTATTTATTGTATTATTGTCCACGTAAAAAGATCTATCGAGTAACATTGGGAGGTTACCGATGCGGTTGCAAGTTATTGATAATTGACTGTGGGAATATCAGTATCCTGAGAATATGTCCTCGTGGCGCTCCTGCATGAGCCGACTCCTGCATTCGCCCAGTAGACGGCCTGCCGTGACCGCATACACAATACAGTTTAGAAATCAATATTCGCACCGTATAAAATGTACAGAACACAGCTGTTTTGATGCTCATTCAAATATGCCGGGAGCAATTTTCCAAAGTACAGAAAGGCACAATCGTCCGTGCGGATACGCCCGGGTAATTCAAACTCCGTTCAATGTCAAGTGTGGCCTATAACTGCCATACCATGGAAAGTAGAATATCCGAGAGCTCAAGTGATATAAGAATAATACCCGAGTGACTCGAATGTATATATCTAGCACAGAAAATGCTGAACACTTCTTGTTGCAGCAATTGTGGCAGGAAAGCGGAGTTTGAAAGTTCCCACTCCTCGTCCGAAGTCGGAGTCAGACACTCTTGCTCAATAGCAAGGAGTGGTAGATAATCAAATTAGTATGTGAGATACAAAGTGCTACTCCATAGCTACTGTCCACACCATGCCTGCGGGATTCATAAGACCCCAGGTGATCTGTCTGTTATATTCTCCGACCCGGTCGAAGACCGGGAAGAAAATTTCAGTTCTATGAGTACTCTGAGACTAGAGAAATGTATATATATACATGGATAGCCTGGTCCTCTGTGCCTGTTGCTCCAGTGGTTTCAAAACTATACGTACTATGGAGGCCACAAGCCACAGGGTACAAATTGAGATGGACCACGTGGCTTCAAGAGCCAATCCGAATTTTTCTTTTTCTTTTTTCTTTATTTTTTAGTTTCTTGCAACTCTATCATTATCGAGCCGTAACATTTAGGGAACTCCCAAAATCCCGAATTTTGTCATGTCCTAAATTGATTGCAGAGGAAGATATATTATTGGCATTATGCATGGCATTTTTATCTCTTCTATACAATCTTGCCAAAGGAATTACAATAGATAATATATGTAGGGAGCTATGAAGGATTTCGAGAATAATAAGTTTTGCAAGTTACGGAATCAATTACAAAATCAAATAGATTTGATTTCCATTTCGACTAACATATGAAATGGTGCAACTCCCGCTGTGTAAGTACTGCTACTCGTGATATTTCTCTCTTGTTTCTGAGCTTGGTCTTGACCATACGAACTGGGCTCGAAACTAGCCTAAGTGGAATCCTATACGTGCCAGGAAACATTGACTGGCTGCGCATACATTCTCAAGCACTTCCGCTGTCTTTGGCCGCAATTCATTCCAGTAGACGCGTAATACCATACCGTGAACTGGCCGCTGGTCTATTCTGCGGTGGACGATGGCGACCGACTTTTGGGCGAGTTCGCATTAGTGAGGTGAACAGTTGTCTGAATCGCAGGATAGCTGATATTGACACGCGCTGCAGCAAGAGGTGGATCGTCGACCGAGCTGCCGTACAGAGAGCACGAGCAGAAGATCGGCAGTACGTCGAAGATTCTGAGTACCTTGATTTTTTGGCGATTTTCTTTGGCAATTGTATGCAATTAGCTGCTTTACATGTTGGGGCCGCAATCAACGCATTGCAGGTATTTCGAAGCTGGGCAAGAAATTAGGACTGAGGCAGCGCGTGATCGCCACTGCCACTGTGTTCTTCCACCGGTTTTATCTGAAGAACTCATATTCCGAGACAGACCCCTTCTTGGTCATAGCGGCGTGCTGCTATGTGGCAGCCAAGGCGGAGGAGTCCCCAGTCCATATTAAGAACGTTGTCAATGATGCCCGAAATCTCTTCAGTCGCGAGTAACGCTTTCTTTGTGCCATTCCATCTTCTAACTTTTGGGATAGAGGAAATGTACGGTGTCAAGACGTTCCCTTCAGACAATTCCAAACTTGCCGAAATGGAATTTTATCTGGTGGATGATCTGGAGTGCGACCTGACTATCTTCCACCCCTACCGGACTCTCCTGACACTCTGCTGCAAAGAATGTAAAGAAGGCAGTTCTAGTGACATGGACACTGAGGCGGGGGAACTTGGGGTGGGAATTCACGAAGGTCCTCGGTACTGGGGCACTGGGGAGGGCAAACTGGAGTTGCGACAATCTGCCCTACAGATGGCGTGGTTCGCGTTGCTCTCTTCGCGTCGTTACTCCGATTCTAAATTGCCTTAGGTTTATCATCAACGATACCTACAAGTCCCAGTTGTGCCTTTTATATCCGCCTCACATGATTGCAATTGCCGTCATCAACCTGGCGGTCGTCTTTGACAAGCAGTCTGACGCACCCAGTCAAGGTGAGAACCCACCGCCACCGTCGCAGGCAGCTCCTATGCGACGCTCTTCTCGGCATGCCAGTCACCACGCAAAGAAACCCGTACAAGACCCCATCAGCTTCCTAGCGAGCCTAAACGTCAACATGACACAAGTCGCTACAATTATGCAAGAGATCATCTCGCTCTACACGCTCTGGGACCGGTACAAAGAAGACTCGAACGAGCAACCCAAGGGGACGATAGTCCAGAGCTACTCCTCCCCTGTCAGCAGCGGCACGAAGCGGCGGAGCACGAGTGTGACCACAAGTAGCGGGGGGACACCGATGGACGCTATGGCGACGGGCGAAGTGGAGATTGGGGAGAACGGGAAGCCGACCATTACGACGGCCTTTCTGAGCAGGGTACTGCAGAAGATGAGGGAGGCAAAGTTGGCGGATTTGGCGAGGGGAGCTGCGGGCGCAGGGAGGCCGATGGCGGTCAATAAGATGATTGGGAGGGCGCAAGCTGCTGGATAATAGCTCACGATGCTTAGATTTCTGGGCTACAAAGCTGCATGGATCGTAAATACATTGTAGCAAATGCCAGACATATTGTATGGGGTCCGTAAAGCATGCGGCATGAAAACTACAATGCGTTAATTTCTCGGATTGAGCGCTATTTCGCCCGCATGGAAAAAGTGACTGAAGCTGAGATAGGCGTCCGACCTGGTGAACGCGATCGGTGCAAGCATCTGAGGCACAAATCATGTATTGCTGTCGATGTCCTGAACACTGTTTCTAGCGAAATACATTCGCAGCTGGGTGAAACTGACTACTGAGCATCTGTCCTACTTATAAGTGCGATGCGGTGTTCTAAACTTGGGGTTCACCACTCAAGGTCTCAAGGTAATTACCGTTCCCGGTGTCATAGAACCACCTTCTCTCTGGATGTCACCCTGCATTCGAACGTCGCCTTCTGTCTCAGCCCTCGTAGGATGTTCCCCATCCCAAGTGAGCTTGATACCTGCTTCCGCGGCGACGTCCTCCATCCGTTTGATATTCCAAGGGTGCGTCTCGTCAAAGTTCCCTCGTACTACCAGTCGGCGTAACGGAACCTCCCACTTTGGGCAGTCCCGAATTATCCTATCGATGTCACGTAATAGGTAGGACTTCATCTCTTCCGGGCTGTTGGGTGCGCGAGGGGACGAGTCGATGTCACGTAATAGGTAGGACTTCATCTCTTCCGTGCTGTTGGGTGCGCTAGGGGACGAGTCGATGACTACAATCTCGAGATGCGCAAGATTCTTGGCAGATTGTATCACTTTACCGATCTCAACACTAATTGGGTACAAAAGCAGGTCGACGACGCATATGAGTTTCTGAACTTGAGATAGGTCGGATAACTCCAACAGGACCTCGGTCTCGTCGCTAAACCGAGCGCCTCCAAGTTGTAGCGTCCTGACTTGCCCAGTGGGCAGTATCGCTCGTATGTCCTCGGCGCTCGGCCTCGCGTCCCGAGAGAGAGTGACGTTCGTCAATTCCAAGGTCGTAAGCGGACGGAACTGCGAGAAGTGGGCAGTCTCCCTCGTCAACGTGCAGTATCTCAGGCGCAGAGTGGACAACGCAGGCAGTTTCACTTGAATCGAGGACGACGGCAGCTCCATAAAATGCCCCCGGTCACGTAGACGAGGGCGTTCTCCCATCGAGTCACGTAGACGAGGGTGTTCTCCCATGATAGACAGTTCCTCCAGCGATGGCAGTTCGATGCCGCGGCCAAGGATAGCCGAAACGTAGTGCTGTCCATGAATAGTCAGAGACCTCAGTTTTGTCAAGAGCTCTGGCTGCACTGTGCGAGGAGGTGGCACGTCGAATCCATCCTCTTCACCTGGCTCCAACTGTGGAATTCCAGACGGCGGAGATTCCATCTGGACAAAGCGTAACGATGGGCAGGCGGACAACAGCATAGCCACATCATCGTAGACGCGGTAGAGAGTGGCGACCACGTAGAGAGAGTATTCCGACTCGGCGCACAGATCTAAAAGTGTGGGGTCGCGATGCGGGAGGATAAGGGAGCGAGCGCACAGGCCCAGTTCCGGTCTGGCTCGTAGCGTCCGTAAGAGGTTTCCAACCCCGTCATAGGTCCTTAGGAAAAGCTCCTGATAGAGTAGGGGAACTCCCATTTCGTACCATTGTGAACAGACAAGAAGCGTTGAGCTGAACCATGCTTGCGCGTCAGTACGTGCTTTCGCCTTATCGCCTTGATCCCACTCCGAGAAGTATTCGCGGTAGCCGTCACCCTCGTCCGGTGCCAGTGAAAGAGGCGCCGCATGCCGAAGAATGAGGGCATAAACGACCGGAGGGAAGACGCCCTGCCAGTTTCCTATAGCATCGCTGTTGCCAGCTGCTGTATCCCAGCCATGCTCAGCAGCATCTTGCCCGTTCTGTGGTGTCCTCTTCAGAAACCGCCGTAAAAATTCGCGAACAGCCATCCTTGCTTATGCGGTTGACGCTGTTAGGAACTAGAGCGACATGTTCGTCAGCGATGAACTTGTGGTATACGAGATAACAGCATATGAAGCTTACAATTTCGTCCTAGAGGGCTGGAGTAATGAGGGTGATTCCATCTGCGTTCACTGTTATATACCTGTCTGGGCGCTATGGTACACCAAGGAGCTGGTCCATTCCGCTGCGTCAACAAGTACCTACAAGAAAAGTGGCCTTTGTTCCCAAACAACACGAACAATTATTGCATGTCTCCATGCACTATTGTTGTGTGTCTGTTAGATCAAACTGAGCACGAGATAATGGTGTCACTTGTGGGCGTCCAGGGAGCTTGTCTCAGATCCGGTTGGATCGTTTCTCCGAGCAAAACCCAAGCACTCGTAGGTGTTTGATGAGCTATGGCGGCGTCGCCTTCATCGGCATTCGTCTGATCAGTGCTGAAGCAGCGTGGAGTGCAAAAAGACCCGGTACTGTCTTTACTCGTCGAATGTCGAACAGATGATATCCTTCCAGTAGAACGCTCCGTTGCGGTGGGCATACGGGAACTTAGTGGCTGGTTGTTATGCGAGACAAGGCGACCCAAAGGCGATGACCCGAGTTTCAGTCTTCCATTGTGACGGAAAATCGAAAGGCTTGCATAGATGATGGCAGCATGCCTTTGTGGCCGTCCAGCCTGCTTATTATTGTTCTAAATTCGGTGCCCGTCGAGGCATCCAAAAATGACTCAGACCTAGTACTGTGACTGCGGCACAACAAACCGATGACCGAGCACACCGAGGTGAACAAACGATGTTCGCAATGTTCCCTCAGTGTAACCTGTTTACTATGACATTTTTATTACAAAATATACGATACTTTGTTCGTAGTAGTCAACAGTGGCTTACCTGTGCTACCGTTTGCCTTTTTTCTTAACGACGGTAAACCCATCTTCATCAACTTCCGGCTCTTCACGCGGAGGACGCTCCGAAGGCGGCTGCAGTTGCGTGTCCACGAGCATCGGCACGTCTTCTTCCTCTTCATCAGACTCACTCCACTCCTCCTCTGGATCACTGGGAACTCCCTGGTCTGCCTGCACATCCTTCCCCTTGATCTTATCCGCCCGCGTCTCAAACTCCGTCAGCAAGTCAGCCTTGCCGTTTGAGATATCGTCCCAAAGCCTCAAGACATCCTGCGCAACGCTCCTCGCACTGTCGTCTTCCAGCAAGGTATCGAATTCCTCTTCCATGATTTGCAGCAGGAGTTCCTCGATGTCGGTTACGTCAGGGAGATGGTCTAGGTCGTCGAATGCCTCGACAATCTCAGAAGCGAGTAAGGAAGATGTATCAGCAGATGAGGGGTCGCCCCAGTTCTCTTTTACTGCAATGCGGAGGGCTGCCCAGAGTGCGAGGCGCGCTATTACGCCTCGGGCGAAGAGGACAAGCTTTTGGGAAGGGAGTGCTGCTGGAGCGGACCCTGATGGAACGGGGTCGGGCATTTTGAAAGAGTTTGCTTTTCTGTGCTTGATTATATAGCAGCGCCAGATAGTGGGACAATGCACGAGTTTTATAAGACTCAGTTCGAAACGTTGGAGATGAGTACAGTACCTTCAGCCACAGCTGAGTCCAAAATTCTCCCGGGCCGGAGCTCAAAGAGCTACCAAGACGCCACTTCCTTATGTTGAGTGCAATTGCTGCTCGCAAAGCGCGTCTCGCTCAAGACCAGAGCCCGCCGGTATCCACGCCGCCTGTCTCATCTCCTAGCACTCCGCCTGCCAAAGAGAAACACAAGTTCGCGAGAGAACGGACGTCCAAACGGAAATCGAGCAGTCAAGTCCCGCTTTCGTCTCCGGAGAAGAACAAGAAAAGACCCAAGCATGGGCAGAAGACACCACGATATTTCGCTGGAGATGCTGACGCATTTGCGAAGCAGAACGACGTGATTGCTCTAGACGATGCAGAATCGTCGAGCTCGGAGGAGGAGGAAGGTATCTCTGTACCACCACTTGAACATGGAGTATCGCCCCCCAGAAGACGAGCTTGGTCGCCGAGTAAACCTGTCTATGACTCTTCAGACGAGGAAGAGAAGGATGCTAACCTCAGCGATCTTCTCGACATTCCTGTCCGATCCGTCCCTCCCCAACGTTTGGCTAGCGTCACCTTAAGCACTTTCCAACCTGTACTGGACGTGAACTTCCTTCACCTATCGTCACAGGATGTTGCTAGGCTGGGTATCCCATCATTGCACACTCGGGACGCTGCGTCTGCATTAGTAGCTCTTCTCCCCGACGAAACCATCACGCTACTTGGAGCCTACACAGTTACTGTTCTCGCCGGCTCTGTGTCACTATGCGGCACAGCACTCTCCGCTTCTCGGGTGGCGCACTGTGTCTTTGCACCGAGATCATCACCTCTTCCTGCTATCAGAGGAATCTCTTCGGAGCCGGCAGACGTCCAGAATCAATTCCCAGATTCTATGCAGCAAATAGCGCGTCGAGGCGGCTCGCTAATCTGGATACAAGAGCTTCGAACCCATGTCGAGGACTTAGGCAGCGTATGCCGTACCTTTGATGGTGTCTTCAGCCCTTCTCGCTGGCAAAACAGCGATTCGGACGTGCTTGGCGTTCGAGGAGTTCACTTGGTAATGGCCTTTGGGATGAGCAGTGTATGCCCTTCTCACGTGCCGTTATCTAGATCACCCAATCCAGCAGAGACACCCAAACATTTATACTACCTAAGTCTTGGGAGACATGTTTGTCTACTATCGTTGTTCAAGCAGACAAGCCCCCGGTATGTCTGGTCAAGGGTCCGAAGAACGCAGGAAAGAGCACATTTGCAAAAACGCTACTCAATAGGCTTCTAACAAGGTAGATCTTCGTCTTCCTTACACTTTCCGTATTGATATCCAGTAAGGTATTCAAAAGTGGCCTTTCTTGAATGCGACCTCGGCCAATCCGAGTTTACGCCCGGAGGCATGGTCGCACTCAACATCCTCTCCACGCCCGTATTCGGTACGCCTGCCTCCACGTGTCACGTTTCCGTCGTAACATTCGACACCCCCAGGTCCACCATTTACGCACATGTCCATCCCCGCCCGCGCGCACTACGTCGGCTCGAGCTCGCCCCGCTCATCGCCGTCTCACTATCTCTCCTCCGTTCAGGCGCTGCTGCAGACGTACCGTCTTGATGTCCAATTCCCAGCTGAACCCGTGTCGGATTCCGACTCCGGTAAAATTACAGAGGTTATCCCACTGGTCGTAAATACGATGGGCTGGACGAAAGTCGGGGCAGACCTGACCCGCAAAATCGAAGAAATGGCAGAACCGACTGATATCTTCGAATTCGAGGCTCCCGTCATGGAGTATGCGTGGCCTGCCGTACCTAATACTTCCACGCGCCCACCACCTGCAGATGGATCAGGCGTGAGGTACTACACTCTGGATCCCATAGAGCCTGGAGTGGTGTCCACGAACTTCAGTGCCTCGGATCATCGCACGATATCGCTGCTTTCGTACTTCCACGCCGTCTTTTCCTCCCCTCATCTCTCCATTCCCTTTGACGAACTCACCATAAGGCCGTCTCCAATGGTTTCAGCATGGAACGTCTCCCTCCCACTCTGTGCGCAGCCACCGTACAAAGTAAGTCTGGGGGAGGCGTTCGATAGGGTGTTTCTAACAGGAGCAGGTGCGGAGGACGTCGTCCCCGCGGAAATGCTCCGCGTACTCAATGGGGCTATTGTTGGGTTGGTCAGCTGCGAGCAGGGGAGCCTCGATGTTGAAATGGAGGACAACCCTGACGACCCCAACAAAAACATGGAGCTACCCTATACCCAAGGCGCTGCCCCACCCTCCCCACTGGCCTCGCACTGCCATGGCCTCGCACTGATCCGCGGTGTCTCCGGGGAGCGCATGCACATCTTAACCCCCGTGTCCCCGTTGGGTGAAGCGAGGGTCCTTGTCAAAGGGGAGCTCGAGCTGCCGGTATGGGGGATGTTGGATTTCCGAAGTGAAGGTGGAGTGGCAGGCAGGAGTGGGGAGGGAGGCGTGGCGGGGGTGGAGAGGGGGTCGGTGCCGTATTTGAGGTGGGGGAGGGAGGAGGGATTGGGTGCGGAGAGGAGACGGGTGAGGAGGAATTTGATGAGGAGGGCGCAGATGTAGGGTGGGTCTGAAGGCTGAAGGTCGTGAAGTGCTGAATCTGAGGTTGACATCTAACACAGACTGGAAGGTTATGAGAGGAAGCTTTTGTCTATTTGTGACCAGGAGATATGATGTAGTCAGCCGGATCGCGTCTTGCCTCCGGGCTGACAAACTTGCAACACACGGCGTTATGTGAATGAAAAGCCGCAATGGATGATGGGTAAATTGGTGTTTGTTGACAAAGCAATAGCGGCTCCTGGTTCGCTTCGCTATTACTCGCTCGTGTGGCGTCGGCCGCGCTCTGGGGAGGAGGAATGTCAGGAAAAGGTGCGCAGTCCAGGCTATGTACAGCTTCTCAGGGTGGGATATTCCTTGTCGAGTACTGATCCCGCCACGGCCGTGCTTGTTGTCAGGAATGGAACTCATCAGCCAGAACGCCCACAACGGCAGGTGGCGTTTCCAGTCCATCCTCTCCGGATATCCTGTGCATTGCACAGCGGCCATCAATTTCCGCCATGCTAGCCGTGCGGAGTCCCGGACATCATAGCTTTGGTGACAGAGCCACGTAAGCGTTTCTGAGAGTGACAAAGTCTCCCGTGCCCTTCTGCATACCGTGGCCGCCGGGCAGACCGTCCGCCCACAAGACCCTGGCTCGCGGCGTGAACTGAATCAATATGCTTATACAAAATGCCTTCACAGTTGGCAATATTCCATGCGTAATGGTACAAGCAAACCGGCGGATATTTCACGCCAAAGGTTGGTGAAATGCCTCTCCGCACGTGACATGTCGAGTGACCGTTATCACTGTGACAGCGGGAGTCGCGGCGGTCTCGGGGGCGTAGCTAAGTCATTCTTTGCGCTATTGAAAGTCCATTATCAACCGCACATCAATACTAGATGCGAATGGAACAAATGAAGCTGTGTCTAGTTCAATCTCTTCCTGTCATGATCTGACGTTTGTCCACCAGCGCCCACAAACGGTCGTGGCTGTTTCTTTTCTTCCTACAATAATGCTATGGAAACCTACCAGACCAACGAAGGTGTCTTGTCTCAATGTGAGAGTAACAAACACACAGCTTTTTAATTGTGGCGATTTGACAATGCGGCAGGACAGCCCGTATGTCATGTCACCGCGACTATTCTGTGGCGCTCAGAGTATTTATACTGCCTAGAAGACCACCAAGCTACTAAACTGCACAAACTTTCCTTCTCAGCCCCAGCTGTGAGTATTTTACGTGCTATGCGAGGTGCAAAACTGACCTCTGACATACAGGCATCCTCGATCCTTTCGTTAGTAGTGAGAAGCATCATGAAGCGAGGGCAATTAGTCCACAACTTTCTACGCGGATCCCCTCGAACCCCTGACAATGGTCAAGATGCTCTTCCTCCCGAGATTTTCAATCTTGTTCTGAAATTTCTGGCGCCTTCTCTCGTGGACCTCGACGATACAACCTACCGAGTGTGGCCCATGCCGGAAGAAGAGAGTCGGACAGAGGAGAAGGCCTCGACTCGCGATCAGTGGTCTTTCTGCACCTTACTTCTTGTCTGTACCCGATGGTACGAGATGGCCGTGCCGCTTCTCTACCACCAGGTATACGTCTCGTCTCCCGGCAGGCTACGGAGGCTGCTGCGAACTCTCGAGCGACAACCATCTTTTGCCATGCTGGTCCATTCTCTTATTTTGCGAAACAGCACCCGTATGATATGGTGCTTCTTGCGACCGTACAAATCCCACCGTCTCGCTCATTCCTATCGCGACGACTTGATTGCGCTATTCTCCATCTGCAAGTCCGTGCAGCAGATAAGCATCTACCCTCCTGCATACTTCAACCCCCCGAGACTGGACCATATCGACGGACATAAACTGGATATCTCTGATTTCCCTGCACCGCGGGGAATATGGCCCGAGGAGTTTGTCCATTTGAAGTCGCTTACTCTCCACGGGGACTATATCACGCAGGCCTTTCTAGGCCATCCAGGAGAGCTTCCATCGTTGGAAGAGCTGATCCTTATTGGCATTCCAACTCCCGCCCGTCCACCGCCTTTCTGGTTGCTGTACTTGGGTAAACCGCAGATGCAGTTTAGTTTGCCGGCTCTGCACACTCTGCGTCTTCGAAGTTGCTTGATTCAGATGGGATGGTTCCATCGATTGAATCTTCCACAGCTCCGAACGTTGGAAACAACGTACTCCGACTTTGTATTTGATGGAACCCCTGAAGAAGATGACCACTGGGAACCAGGCCTACCTTCTCTCCTACCTGCCGAGGATCTGCAGACAGTACAACTGGACATTGTGGTGGAACACATATCGATGCTCGAGCACGGACTCTCGGAATTCATCCACCTTCAACATATGATCCTAAATGTGGACGTCGTCTGGTTGGACTGGATGGAGCAAGATGTTCCTCAGGGCGTGGAGGATATCCCTCACCTGAAGCACCTCGAGCTCCGTTTTGCACGCGGCAATCTACTGAAAGAAGGTTATGATTCGAGGGCGCATGTCCACAGAATGCTGAACTGGGCGAACCGTTTACTGAACGATTCGGCAGCTATCCCGTTACTGGAACGACTAACAATCCGCGGCGACCTGTACGAAGCGAATCAGACTGCGATTGCAACGCTGGAGGAATCCTGCACGGCGCATGGTATCGAATTTGGTTGGCATGGTAAGTATTTGCCGTACTTCCCGGGACCACTCGAACCGCCTCGCACTCTGGAAGAGGTCTTCAAGAGGGCTTTGTTGGTGTGAGCCGGATGGAAGGGAGATTTTATTTAGGGCACTGTACTAGTAGTTTAGGTATAAAACAAGGACATCTGTGTGGTTACTTGTGGCTAGAGTTAATATTGATTGTTCCGGGCTCATGCATCAACGCGTATTAGCAGAGAGTACTCAGCAAAATAGTCATATTGAATAGAGTACGCACATCCTCATCAGTCTTGCTAGCGAGACTTCCATGTCAACGGTAAGATATCACAGTATTTAATTTAGAACATTAATGGATACTTAGGAAGTTTGTGAAGTCGATTTTGAGATGACCGGTCGATGACCGAGTGTGGCGTTGATTCTATTCGACTCAGAGCCACAGCCAAACCTGACCAAATAACGCGCTTTCTCGCGACAGTCCGCGCTATAGTCAGCTCGCTTTCCCATCTCCCCTCTTTCTCTCTCATTGTCCTGTTACTGCGACGAGCTTTGAGACATGACGAACAAGACTGTTGGAATACTAGGTGGGAGTGGGTTTCTCGGCAGAATCTATTCGTCTAGCATAATCCTGAACCATCTGCGCCAGGTTCCGTCGGCGGGGTGTGGGATCCAATAACTCAAAGATCTGCGCAGGTGGAGGCCAACTGGGTCGCATGCTAGCGGCCTCAGCTTCTCTATCCAATATCGACGTTGTAATTCTCGATGTCGGCGAGAACGGGCCCGCCAAGCAAGTCCTCTCACCGCGGTCGTCGAGTCTCGCACACATAGACGGGTCCTTTGCGGATCCGGGGAAAATCAGAGAGCTCGCTCAGCGGGTGGATGTTCTGACTGTGGAGATTGAGCATGTCAATGCCGACGTCCTAGAGGAAGTGCAGAAAATACGGTCTGTCCAGGTTCATCCGGCTCCGTCAACAATCAGGATTATCCAGGACAAGTTCCTGCAAAAAGAACACCTGCTATCAAAGGGCTGTTCAGTATCAGAGTTTGTTCGCGTAGACTCTACTGTCGAGTCCATCCAAGATGCTGCAGAAAAGCTGGGGCTGCCTCTGATGCTGAAGAGCCGAACCTTGGCTTATGACGGCCGAGGCAACTTTGTCGTGCGTGATCTCTCGGAAGCCCGGGCTGCCATAGACTTCCTCGGGGATCGCCCTTTGTACGCTGAGAAGTGGGTCCCGTTCGCTGAGGAGATCGCTGTCATGGTCGTCCGGAACACGTCGGGGGAAGTGCGTTCATATCCTGCTGTCCAGACCGTCCATAAGGAGAGCATCATGCACCTCGTCTTTGCTCCTGTGCGGAGTCGCGATCCTGCTGTACCCAGTCGGGCGCAAGCGATCGCCGAGGCTGCAATCGCGACGTTTGAGGGTGCTGGGATATTTGGCGTCGAGATGTTTCTGATGCAAGATGGTGCGTATCGTTCAAGTCAGATAGAGAAGAATGTCCCTGATTTATTGTTGCGCAGGCACGATATATATCAATGAAATTGCGCCGAGACCGCACAATTCCGGGCATTACACGATTGAAGCATGCGAGACTTCTCAATACGAAAACCACCTTCGAGCGATTCTTTCGCTTCCGCTAGGATCCACAGCGCTCAAGGTTCCCTCGGCAGCCATGCTTAACTTGATTGGCCTCTCTTCGGACATGTCTGACCTCAGTTCCGTGATTGATGCCGCGCATCTCATCCCTGGTGCGACAGTCCACCTGTACGGCAAATCGGAGTGCCGCAAGGGACGAAAGATGGGTCATATCACGGTCGTCGCGGACTCGGACGCACAACTCTCGGAACGCTTGCGGCCTCTCCTCCAAGCCCTCTCATCGCCTCAGGACGAGATCGACAAGTACGCGCCTGTGCCTGTACCCAGCCACTCGCACCCGCGTCCTCTTGTGGGCGTAATCATGGGATCGGACTCTGATCTGCCCGTGATGCTGCCCGCCGCCAAGATTCTGGACCGTTTCAAGATCCCGTACGAGCTCACTATTGTCTCCGCGCACAGGACGCCCGACAGGATGGCCGAGTACGCACGCAGCGCGGCCTCGCGCGGGCTCCGTGTCGTCATCGCGGGTGCTGGGGGTGCAGCGCACCTACCGGGCATGGTCGCTGCGATGACGGCATTGCCTGTGATCGGCGTGCCTGTCAAGGGCAGTTCACTTGATGGTGTGGACTCGCTGCATAGTATTGTACAGATGCCGGTGAGTCGCAGTGCCTGTCGGTCCTCGCCACCACCGACGCTTATTATTTCCTGTTATAGCGAGGTATACCCGTGGCTACTGTTGCCATAAATAATAGCACCAATGCTGGCCTGTTAGCTGTGCGAATGCTAGGAACAGGCATGCCGCGTCTCATTACGGCGATGGAGGGGTACCTCAAGAGTCTTGACACGGAAGTCATGGGTAAAGTGGAACGACTGGAAGACGTCGGCTGGGAGAAGTATGAAGTGAAGCGGTAATACGGCGATGACTGTTTATTGCAATTTAGATCTCGGCTGAGGACCTTCGAAGATATATGAGCACGGGCAAGGTAGCATTACAGAGAATTTCACGGAGGAGATTCATGAGAGATCTTTCCAGCCACAAGATTCAAGTCGCGCGAGATCTTCGGTTCCGTTTAATTAACCAGCATAGCCGGAGGAAGTGTAACAAGCGCCTACAGAATAACGTTATTATCGACGCAATAGAGTTCGCGGTGAAGCTTTGAAGTCCGATATTGTCGTCGAAGAGCAACCTAAGCCTGCAGCGGCATAGGGCCGTGTTTCGTATTCCATTGCGGTGTCCACGGCTATGCTGCGCAGACCGTGTTTCGCGGGCCCGTCGCTACCAGTATACACACTGACAGAGGTTCTATGAAAGACGGCCCAGTGGCACCTTCTCCCGGATTATGACTATCCTTTCCCCAAGCTGCTCCTCATGCTGCAAGAAGAGGTAGTCTACACTCCGGCGCCGTCCTGCGCGTACCCTTTCAAAGTCGCAGCAAAACGCTACTGGCTTCCGCAGTTTGACGTGAACGGGCAGGATCCCGACGCTCTGACTCTCATCTTGCTTCATTCGACGAGCTTTCACAAGGAGACATGGGAGCCGACGTTGGAATGCTTGTTCGGACTGCTAGTCGCCCAGACGAAGCTGAAGGTCCGCGAAGCATGGGCGATTGACTGTCCGAATCACGGAGTATCCGCTGTGCTGAATCAAGAGCTCTTGCAACGGCCGGAATACACGAAGAAATGTAATCTCTTACGATCTCCGTTGGTTGGTCGGTAGCTTACGACGTGCACCGCAGTCTCTTGCGAGACCTATGCGCGAGCAGCGCACGAGTTCCTGACCGCTGGGCCAGTCGACTTTCGACCCAGGAAGTTAGTCGGCATCGGCCATTCGTTAGGAGGTGTGGCAATGTCAGTCCTGCCCATACATGTACGGAACGTGCCACTGAAGTGTTACTAGGACGTTTCTACAGTGCATTTCAAAGGCCACCTCGATCAACTTCTGCTCCGTCATACTCGTGGAACCAATGCTGAGCCCGGAGGGGAAGCAGCCCCTTGCGCAGCTCCGGGAACGGCTTGTGCGATCTGCCCGCGCGCGCGTGTTCTTCTGGCCGACCCGCGAAGAAGCGCTCTCGTTCTATCGACGAGGCATGGAGCGAAGAGCGCGGGAGCAGAAGGCGAGACCTTGGCACCCAAAAGTAATGAAGCTCTATGTGGTGAGTTGATTCCAGACAGCGCGCAAAATGGCGTGTCTTAACCCCTGTTGCTCCTCCGCGATCAGGACTACGGTATCAGACCATGCGAGCATGGATTCACTCTTGCTTGCTCTCGAGAGGAGGAAGTGGTAAGTCGCATTTCCAGGCCAACCTTCCGCTTTCCCTTCCTTACCTTCAACTATAGGGAATGTACGAGGATAACGAAGGGTCCACTAAACCGGTCAAATGCCTTGACAAAGCATGCAAGCGACTCCCAGTACATCTGATACTCGGTGAAATTGATGACTACATGTAAGAACAGTTCCGCTGTCTCGGAGAAGCGCTCTCATCTTACTACAGCCCAAAATCTGTCCAAGAGGCTTTGACACGCCCCTCGTCTGGACGTACATTCACCTCCAAGAGCGTCATCCCCAAGGCTGGACATCTCGTACGTTACTACTCGTGCACGGTGTCTACGCATCTCACAGTGCCCGATGTCAGATCCCACAAGAAGTCCCTGAAGAACTAGCCATGCAGATATTTGACATACTGATCTCCTATCCGCCCGAGCCACAACGCGCCAAGTCGAGGCTCTGAACACATTCACCTCTTGTTTATATCCCTCCAGACTTCATTCTTGTACTATCAGCATGCTGTATTCCGTTGTATCATACTTTTGTACCATAGCGTGTAATAAACGAATCCTCATTCAGGTGCCTCGCTTGCCCAGATTGCGTACAACCTCCCTCCGTGCCCATTCTCCAACCGGGCTGACCTCAGGGCCTACCAATGCTCTCCATACCAATAACCGACTGGTTAGACCATCCCAACTCGACGACTTCTCACCCAAGCTCATCGACACACGCCACAACGACTCTACCGACTGTCCCCAAACCAGAACAGAGTGTCGTTCAGGGACATAGTGCAGCGTCTGCGATCCATGAGGAGGCAGCGGGAGCGCTTCTGCAGAACCAGGGTATTTCCACGAACTGTTGATTTCGCTGACGATAGTAGCCTCAAAGTGCAGTAGCCAGTCGAACGTCTTGTCAAGGAGTGAAGGCAGTCCAGTCACTACGACGCCGACTGGCGCAAGGCTGACTCTGACGACAGCAGGAACGAGGAACATGAGGACGCTAGCAGAGAAAGCTGCGCCGGAGTAATCAGAACAGGCCAAAAATATCCCGAATGATATGTCTGTGACGTACCTGTCCGACTCAATATAGAGCAGAGGCATTTGCATAGGGCGGATCTCCATGCACCCTTGGTTAATGAATCCATTTTACAGCGATCAGCCCGAGAAACAATGTTCTCAAGGACCTTGACGAGCGCTATAACTTCTTCTTCACGCAGGTCCTGAGCTATCTGCATCTCTATCCAGGGAAGAATCGCCGACTTGGTAACGAATGCATTATTTGCCTCTGGAATAGAAGTGGCGTTGGCGAGAACCTAAATAATCACTGTGAACGTCGGCCAACTGGTAGATCTGGGCTCAAGAACCCACTTCGAGTATGCCGTTTCGGAGAGCACGATCCTTGCTCGAGCTCTGGAACAAGCTGGCCAGTAGATCCCCGGTATGCCTCCGTCTGAATACCCTCCAGTCCTGGGCATTCTGCAGGCCATCCGCCAGAAACTTGACGATCCAGAGTCGTTCCTTCTTCCACTCGTCGGAACTGCTGTACAACATACCATAGAGCATAGGGACATCGTTGACATCAAGTGTGGGTCGCTGGAGGAGGAAACGGGCCGTATGAGGGTAAATGAAGTTGGAAGGGTAGAACACAGCTCGGAGGGCGTGTGCCAGGATGAGAGTCGTATAGGACGGGAGGCGAGAGATTTCCCCGTCTGCGAGGACAAGTTTGACGCCTCTAAGCAGATTAAGCAGATAGAGGACGTTGGGCTTCTCTTGCAAGTCCGCGGACTGCACCAGCATCAGTAAGGGTATTTCTGAACAATGAGGGCACATCACCTGCAGACATCTATAGAGCGCGGCAACCTGGCTTAGTGACGTCCGCCGCAAAAGCCCATCATAGGAAGACAGGCCGCGAATAACCAAAGAGATCACGTTGGTTCGGAATAGTTGAATCCAAGCCAATGCACTCGTCGGTCGAGTATCGAGCAATACTTGCGATACCAACAAAGTGATAAACAATGGATCATACAGCTCTGATCCCGCATGGAGAGTTTGAAGTCCGCGAGCGTTCACGTCTCTTCGCACCGGGAAAAAGAGACATGTGCGGAAAACACGGTTAGCATCAAGGCTTTGGATAGCCTCTAATCCATTGCTAGACACGGCGTCGCGGGCAGAGCACCACCGAGACAGCAGAGCGCCTAGAGACATCTGACGGGTTTCTTCAAACAAGCGAAAGATACGAAATATTCTTTGATCCGGAAGAGACAGACTACCCCGATAGACCAGTACCAGAGGCTCGACGTGGCTGGGCTGACATGTGTTGGTCGGGTGCAATTGGAACAATGCATCCATCAGGGTTATTACGGCTTCCCCAGGCGATGGATATATGGAATCCGATGCCAGAGAGCAGAGCCGGAAGAACTCGGGATGTTGGAATATGCTCTGTAAATAGCGGTTCACAGCTGCGGGCTTAAAAAACGTTAGCTATTTGCTCAATTGGGAAAAAGCACAGGCGAACCTTCAACTGGACCTTCCCGACAAGGCTATGAAGGAAAGTCAGTATGCCAGGAATATTCAACCGGTGTCTGATAGACGCAGCGATTAGGGGATCTACGAGGTGTGCCTTGACATTCAAGGAGTATGTCGTCAGCGTGGCTGTAGATACGATGTCATTAGATGAACAATGTTATCGACCAAGCCTCACGCACACAGCCTCTCGAATACCGCATCCATGTTATCCGAGTACTTCTCCTGGCTGGATACAACCTCGACAGCCCAGTGCATAGCTTGATCGAAGAGCGATTGAACAACTTCTGGCGAGATGTTGGCCATTGCTGACGTTCCGAAGACAAGAACATAGTCTGTAACAGAATCCATCGACAATGTTGCGACATCCTTTTGCAGCATTCCCAGTAAGGGAAGTCGTTGTCGTGGAAACATGTGAAGGAGGTTGTGAACAACCCGACCATGAACCGAGCTCAACTTATGTTCCCGCGCATGGCGCAGCAGCTTCATCAACCAAGGAAGGACATCGATCTCCGACAAGTGCTCGCCATGGCAGCTCGTCGAGTCCAAGAAAGCATCGAGTAGATGGATGTGCTCCAATGACAAGGCTTCATCTGACACATTCTCGAAAACACTCGTTGGGAAGTCGATCCGGGAAGAAGAACTCTGATAGAGAAGGTTCCGAATAACTGGCGCGTCTTGAACAGACAGCTTCGACTGACTAAGGAACGGCCCTAGGGATATGGCTTCTGACAATGTGTCCTTCCGACGGCCAAAGCGTGCATCCAATGCGACAGGGGAGAAGGTCCAGCTTTTGGCATTATCGTGTTCGGAACCAAAAACACATCCATTGTGCCCCAGTGGAAGTGTAGCCTCAGTCACGGTTTCGATGATTCCACCCAAGGCAGGGTCAGTGACGCTGGGAGAGCGTAGGGAAACAATATGAGGCAGCCGCTCACGCAGAAGAGCAGCCACATCCGGTGAGCGGTTCGTAAGTGCAGCAAGGACCTTGATTAAGAAGCCAGACTGAACAGGAGGGACGTCGAAGTTCCTCATCAAGGCTGCCTCATCCAACAGCGTAAAGAGTGATTCGTCCCTCATATACGGAACCCATGGAGAGGCAAAGGCAATCTGAAAGACCGTCAGAATATCCATCTACACATAGAGGAACGAGATTACCTTATCAGGGTCTAGACTGCAACCCAATTCGTGATACCAGTACTCCGCCATGTCAGCACCAAGAGCTCCATCCTCGACATCTCTGGGGTCTATCAGCACCTGGAGCAACTGGTGGAGAGCTAGAGCAAACATCAGCTAGGCGCCTTTTAGTGGAAGAAGAACTGACAATTGCGCGCTTCAGGGGCCAAAGACGAGCTTTGACAGAGCATCCGGAAAGTATCAGAAAGTTGGATCATATACCGCTTGAAGACCGAGACGTCGTCGCTAGGGCATAGTTGACTAGCCTTGGTGACAACGCGCGTAGCGATGCCGAGGCAAGCGCTCGTGAAGCTCCCGTTATCAACCTTGTAGCGCGCACGTTGTAGCAAAGGGCAGACCGCTCTCTTGAGGTTCAGAAGGGTGTCAGGGCGAACGGCCTCTACCAGTGCTGCTTGGACCTCCGGATGGATTATCTTCTCGTCCGTGAAGTGAACTAGTGCCCACTCGAAAGTGAAACTGGAACCCCAGTAAGATGATGCATGCGAGGTTGACGATATCACATACTCTGACATTATATCCGGGACCCATTGCTCTATTGATGAGCCATTCCATAGAACGCTATCATCGGGGTGAAGATGCTGACATAAGTCGCGTAATGCCCTAGGATAGAGCCGCTTCATACCCCGTACGAGCATAGCCACGTCGTCAGGAGATAGCCGGTCCTGGAGAAGACGTATCCAATCCACTAATTCGTAGGCAGTGCCTTGCCGCGCAATCTCGGAAGGTGCTTCATATCAAGGAAGTTCAGATACAAGGCAAGGTGAGACATGGTTGTCCCGACTCACGGATAGGCATATTCTCCACATGCTCAAGGAACTCACGCACGTCCAGGTCGCTCTCAACCTGCTCATGCATGCCTGTCGAAGTAGCTCCTTTTAACCGCTCGAGCGACGCGAACAGCATTGATACTTCACGACGGACAGCCTGGCTCATGACCGGATATTCGTCGTCCAGACGGTCTATGGCAAGGACCGCATCCACGCGCTGAGCCACAGGATGCAAAAGGCCGGCGTCCTCCAGGGTTGTCGCCACCTTGAAACATAGTTTGCGGATGAATGTAGCAATGGCCAGGGTGTCAGAGGCAGAAAGTATCCCCGCGTCCATTTTCGCAGCTAGCTGCTCAAGCACTGCCGCCACTAGAATGCTGATGACCTGGGTCTGACCGCCGAGTTCATCTTTGGATGTGCCAAGGATATTATCCGTCTCTTCGAGGTAGTTGTACGGTACTTTCATACAGCGTTGTACACAGTCGTCCAGGAAGACTATGACACCCTCGCCTTCGTCGGTCAGCGATGCGCCGTCTGGGGCCGCAGTTCCCGGCTTGCGCCGGGTGGTAGGCAGCGAGGATAACCATAGGTAGACCTCATCAGGACTGTCCTGAAACATGATACTTTGCGACAGAATGTTGCGCAGCAAGCTCTCGATCATCCTGTGAACGGGCGCGATGTCGCTCTTTACGTATGTCCTGAGCAATGCATACAGATAACTGTGGGATGAATCTGGGAAAACATCGCTACAATTTCTTGACAAGATTGATGCGAGATCGCTTACCTAGTTTGTTTGTCCAAGAGAACGAATCACTTTCGTTGAGTAACCGGAGAATATGCAGTTGCTGAAGAGTAGAAAGACCCGAGTGATCTGACGAGACACTCGAGCCCTGGCCTTCCGCTGACAAGGGCACGAAGTGGTGTAGCAACCTCCCAACGTCAAACCGTGCTTCCGCAACCAGAGACGGGAGGCAGCAGTGGTACAACCACAACAAGCGCTGTGCGCTTTCCGCGATCAAAGCCATCTTCGCCGGATGGGGAGACGTACCCGCCTTCTGGGCCGCCTCAGTAAGCGCCTTCTGTTGCGAAAAGGCGACCACTACTTGGAAATCAGGTACACGGCGCCGGACTTCTCGCTCCACTTCCTTCCGCCTGCGAGCCCACTGCCCTTCTTCCTCGCTTTCCTGCAGGGCACCCTCGATGTTGCGAAAGGCTGTTTCGACTTCATCGTACTTTCTCAGACTTTTGGCCAGCGCCAAAGCCGTGCAATGCTGCACGAGAGCCACCGGAGATTGGAGACCCCTGGACAGATGCGCCTTGATACTCACAGACGGTAAAATATTCTCTAGAATAGAGTTGAGAGGCGGTGGCGAAGGCTGGTACAGCGTGCTGTTAGATAGCTGGAACGAGGATACAGGGACGGGAAGAGAGATCACGGAGCCGAAAAAGGCAACATTTGCTATCCACTTCGAAGACAGACGTGGCTCCAGGGTGAGCGCGGCTGCAGGCCAGTACACCGCAACAAGCTCCGGACATGCGGCAAGTATCTTAAGCGCGAGCTCTTGCTGCCGAGGGTCCTCATTGACCTTTAGGGCCTTCAGAACGTTGAGTAGGATCTTGTTGTGAATCCTGCTCCCCCGTTGGTGCCCCCCTTTGCCTTCTGGATCTTCGGGGTCTTCCTCTTCCGCTTCGCGTGGATACCAGCCTCGGTCTTTGAAGCAAACCCCCACTCCGGGACGCGAGCATATCGCTAATAGGAAGTGGTGAACCAAATCAGCGGGGATTTGATCAGGTTCCAAGCCTTCGGGGGTATTCCGCTCATATAATTTCAATAGCTAGAGCGACGTGTCAGTGGAGGGGAAGATGGATGTCAGTCTTGGTCACGAACATGCGACAAGGTAATCTCGTTAAAGAGCGTGATCTTCAGCGTGCGTTTGAGTTTGGAGTCGGAGAAAAGATAAGTCCAACACGTCTCGAGAACCTTCCTAATTACGGTGTAGGGATCTTGAATAAGTCCTTTGAAAAGGGCTTGGAAGGCATTGCGGTGCTGCTCAAGGAAAATCGATTTGATCGAGGTAGTAGCGAAAGAGTCGATGAAGGACAGCAAAAATAGGAGATACAACGTCCGAATGTCTTCACAACGTGTAAGAAGTATGCTTAGGAATGACGAACTACTGCACGGACCTGGTTTGGCAAGGCCATCCTTGCCCTCCGCGGCCTTCCCCTTCCTTCGCATGTTCAAAAGCTTCGGAAGAGACTACCCGCGGGGATGAGTCTGCGCATGACCACGTACTGATAGTTGACGCACTTTGGACTCCCAAGCAAAAGCCTCCAAGACCATCTTTTTCTCTCGTCCGCCGGCGAAAGAGGACAGAGCATTGAATAGCTTCAGTGTCACGAGTATAGACTCTGAGTGCCCACCATTGAGGTGAGTATTCAGCCTCTGCGTATACCGCGGTTCAAGCAGTGTTCTGACAATCGGTTGACCGAGTGCATGGAAGGTATATTGCGAACTGAGGAGAGTTAACAGACTGGAGAAGACTGATATGACTAAACAAGTAATGGAGGTCTGTTATGGCATTTAGCCCGTAGTACTATTGGCATATGCTGTCATTCGCACCTGCTTGCTTTCGTCCCAAATTTCGAACAGCGTTCCGGCCCCCGGTGCTTCCTCTAACCAACTCCGGGCCAGCCTTAGCCTGTCGTCGTCGGGAGCTACGGATGTCTCGTCATGCCTGACAGTAAATCGATTGCGAAGGCTACTCAGATCTGTGGCTTGCTCAGTCTCCGAGACATCAAAACAGAGGAATAAAAACATACTCTGAACAAGGGAGTCATGATTCCTGTTAGAAAGCCGCTTGGCTACGTCTTTCCCGTCAGCAAAATCTTGCTCTAATCTGGCACGCTTGCGCGGAGGCTCAGCAGTGAGATGTGAGATGGGCATGCAAGTCGAATTCCAGTCTTAAATTCGTCTAAGAGCAATTCTAGCCACAATCGCTTATTTGGCTCTGTTTGACTATGGCGGACTGAATCTCAGATCTCAAGCGCCACAAGGATGGAATTTGCCACATTCTGAATCTTGTGCTCTCGAGCGGTAGCTGCACTTTGGATTCTCGGCGGCAGCTGGCAATTCTGGCTGAAATATCGGTCTTGTGAGCATGAAATGATTCTCCATGCGTTCTGCATGGCTTGCGGCCGCAGCTGTGGATACCTTTAAGCTCTGAAGACCAGAACGCACTGTGCGAAGCAGTCTTAAGGTTATAAACCCGGTGGGGCGAGGACAGCTTTCCGGTGGTCTGAGTCTGCTAATCCGAGGAATGGCCGGAGACAGATAATACCATCCGTCGATGCACAAGCAAGGAGCTAACGGAAGGAAAGACTCGCTAAATCGAGGATGGTCTGCGCGTCACGATCTCTCTGTATTCCGATTCTCGCGGGGACTTCAATCCATTCGATATGCCATACCGCCGTCTGACATTAGAGGCGACTTCCCTGCTTCTGGTCCCTTGTTACTCGGAAATTCTTCCGCAACGGATTTATATCGTGGTCACCGATAATATGCTCCTCCTTCCTCATTGTGCCATGACTTCTGCTGGAGAGTATATCGCTCACTGCAGCAACTATCTTCCTGGCAGTGGCTCTAGCAATGCTCAGGCTCTTCTAAACAATCTCTCCAGCCACGTTCAAAGTCTATTGGGTCGCCCAAGCCTGGGTGCAATCCAGCCATTCGGTGAGGAACTTATGCTTGTTCATAGTATAACATTACTGACTTCCAGCCACAGCTAAATCGGCTATTATATCCACGTTATCCCGTATAACTCGAGGCCAGTTACACGTAGAATCACTGGGCGTTCAGCATGATTTTGGCAGCGCGTACACTCTGCCGGAACACGTCGCTGGACCCTCAGGCGCCCTAACGGCCCATATCAAAGTTTTGGACGAAGCTTTCTGGGTCCGTCTGCTCTTGAACACGGACCTTGGTTTCGCAGGTGAATGCCTAGCGCCACAATTCTATTGTGTATTCATACTCACCTGCTCAACCGCAGATGCCTACATGTTGGGCGAGATCGAGGTGGACAACCTCAGCAATATTTTCAAGGTCATACATGATCCTTCTCGTATTTGTGACGGATTGTGATCCATTTCAAAGATTTTTCTCTTGAACCGTCGCTCTCTAAGGGAATTATCCATGTTCCTTACTCCGTTAGTCAGAACGTTCAGTTATCTGTAAGTGCCGCGTGCCGCCGTGATGACCTCCTGTACTAATAGTACTGGTGATACAGATCGAACACCCGCCTCACCAATGCTTTGACAAGGAGTCGTCAGAACATATCGTGCGAGCTGCCATGGTCCCACCCGCAGATAGCCGCTTACAAATCCTCTCTTAGAATGCACTATGACCTGTCGAACGAAGTGTTTGAGGCGTTCCTATCTCGGGATATGACGTCCGTACAAATTTCTCGACTTATCTTCTATATCACCTACTCTGAAATTGGCATAGATACTCATGTGCAGTGTTTACGGACGAGCTGGGAGGTTCGACCGGGGATCTACTCGAGACAAAACACTCTGCTCCTCACCGGGAGCCAATGGACGAAGGCAAGGCCTGTGCTCCGGATGACTTAGAGAAGGGCCAACTCGAGAAACTGCACTTACTCGCTCGAAAAGCCAGAATCAAGAAGGGTTCCCGGGTACTTGAGATCGGGTAGGTTTTCCCCCTCATGAGAGGCGGATTTTTAGGTCTCACTATGGTGCAGCTGCGGTTGGGGCAGCTTCTCGATCCTCGTCAGTCCTATCCAGCAATTAGGGGTCCCCGTATTTCAGTGACTGAACATCCTTCTATTACTAGGCAGCTACAGAATACGGTGCTACTGTCGAAGCCATAACACTGTCGACGGAGCAGCAGTCCGTAGTCCAGCGGAAGATCGACGAGATGGGTCTGTCGCATCGCATCACAGTCCGGCTCATGGATTATCGTGAACTCCCTGAAGAATTCCACCACGCCTTTGATGCCGTTGTGTCGATTGGCGTAATGGAACACGGTACGTTACATTCCCTGGTCCCGAATAGCGACAGACTCTGAAGTATCTGACGTTTAGTTGGCATCGAGTATATGCGAGATTGGTTCAAAGTTATGGACTGGGCGATGAAAGAGGAGAATGCAGTCAAGGTATGCACAATGACCACTATCCCGGATACGAAGTGGGCATCGTACTCTAGGTAGGTCAGGTATTTTAAGATCGGTTTGAGGGACCGCACTCACTCGTATAGAGATGTCGACTTCATTCGGAAGTACATCTTCCCGTGCGTCTCTTCTGTACCTTGGTTTTGAAGATTCAAATGATCTACGATTCTTTACAGAGGCGGCCAACTCTCGTCCATCA
The DNA here is from genome assembly GCA_004369045.1 of Heliocybe sulcata. Taxonomy (NCBI): domain Eukaryota; kingdom Fungi; phylum Basidiomycota; class Agaricomycetes; order Gloeophyllales; family Gloeophyllaceae; genus Heliocybe; species Heliocybe sulcata. Next base: position 270,588 of record ML213507.1, on the reverse strand, counting down.
AAAGCCTTGTTGATGCGGCTACCGACGCTGGGCTGAACATTCATTCAGTTGAAGACATCGGCCCTCGTCAGTGCACGATTACTTGCTCCCAGACATGGCTAAAGTTCACACCCCTTAGACTACGCCAGAACCCTTCGTGAATGGAACTACCGCTTCCAACGCAACTTCGACAGCCGAATTTCTCCCGCTCTACGAAGGCGATATCCGCACCTGACGGAAGCTGACATCCAAGTCTTCCAGCGAAAGTGGACTTGTAAGCGTTGACCCGCCTCCTGGCTCGCCCTCTACTCATACTGAAATCCTACGCCCACCAAGACTACTTCATGTACTGCGAGGCAGGCTTCGCGATGCGCTTCTTGTCCGACAACGTCATCGTATTTACCAGGGAGGTGAGCGATCTGCACAGGCCTATGCCCATCACACTCTATGTTACGCGATCGCCTGACTTCTTTATGATCCATAGGGCAACCTCCTGCTCGATTAACGTACCACAGCCCAGGCCCATTCTCGCCGCTCTGAACCTTGTTCCGCTATAGCTATTGTGCCGTTGTATTCAGATGACCTTGATAGGGACCCAGTAACGTACGACAATACGACCATGTACACTACAATGCAAGGTCCGGATGCATCGCAAAGCGACATGTTTGCATTCTTCCTTACGATTTACGGCACCCTGTCCCTTACTGCCCAAGATACTCTCATAAATTTATAGTACGACGCCTCGTGTCCGGCTCATGCAGCCTCGCCTATCAAAGGTGCTGTAAGGGTTGTATAATAGTACATGAGCGTGTTGCGAGCCCCCGTTCGTTGTCCAGCGCACTCATTTCCTGGTACGACAGTCCAACTTGAATCAAGATGCTCTTCAGCCCTCCTTCGCGCCCGCTCCTGAAGTTACCGTACATTCAGGATGCGAACCCGCTCGAAGAGGAGAGGGTGGAGGAGGAGGAGGCCGCCCAGGTCACGCTCGAGCTGGACTCGGTGAAGGTGAGGAGTCGATCCTCAATTGCATGCTGTCGACGGAAAGCTTACGCGCAGCGCATATCTCCAGAAAACGAACGCGCAGGTGCAGTTGAGTGTCAACTGGTTGTTCGGGGCCCTCAGCCCAGTGAAGGTGCGTGATTTCCGACTCTAGACTGTCCCGCGGTTCCTTACTTCCACGACCAAGTAGAGCGACCGTATTGAAACGAGAAGCCCGCTGAAGAGCCCCCTCTCTCACCCAACAAACACGGAGCTGCACTCGGGCATAGATTGGTTGTTTGGAGCGCTAAGCCCAGTCAAAGTACGCCGTTCCCATTTTCCATGTTGGAATTCCACACCGACCTCAATGGCAAAGTAGAACAACTACCTCGAGCCGCAGAGTCCCATCTTCTTATGCAAGAGCCCGCAGACGCAGGTGGATCAAGGGTGCTGGGATAGCGACGACGACACCCTCGACGGGAATGACGAGTCACAGCCGGAGAAGCATCTGGCCAAGGAGATCAGCCTGTCCAGGCGCAGCTCCCTAGAGTCGTGCTCTACCCCTCCAGAGCCGGGCGAATACCGTCTCAACAAGAAATGTGCAGTGACTGGGATCAGGATCCCAGCATTCTGTTGCGGAGAGTCACCATGGAAGTACTTGCGTCGACTCCGTATGGTGGGCTTCCCACTACGAGCAGGCAAGCAACCTCGCTGACAGAGCCCTTCATCGCAGCTGCGTTCCCAGTAGGTCCAGGCATCACGCAAGGAATCAAGCCAACTAACACGGCACGCAGCTCTGCCCCGCGCGTACTCATAACATCCTCCAATCTGGTCTTCTCGTCCGCATCGCTGACGTCGGCAGAGCTTTTCCTGCCTACGCAACGACAACGACGAGGGCGCTGGCACCAGAGCACTGGGTGGGCGAAGGTCGCAGACGGCAGATACGAGGTGATCACCGAGCGAGAGGGAAGGTGGTACTACCTTGGGACCTACGCTGGTGTAGGGGAACCGAGGATGATAGATCCGAGAGCGTTTATTAGCATGGGCGATAAGGTACGGTATCCCCCTACCGGTCTGTCCCCGAGAGTAATTGACGCCTGTCGAGCAGGTCAAAAATGCGATATATCGCGAAACTTTGAATGGGGCCGACGATAGATTATCAAAGAGCGTGGGTGGAATGTATGGCAGGGGCATGCTCCGTGCCCTGAAAATAGGCTTAGAGTACATCGGTTATAATGAGAAGCTAGCGGACGAGTTGGCCAGATCTGTACGGGACCGACCAGATAGGCACGCCAAGAGGAGGGCAGGCAGAAGATCTGGAACGGGAGTAGAAGGGAGGTAGGCCAAAGGGACGCAGGAGGAAGGTAGCGAAGGAGACTTAGATCGCAGAAGCAAATCATACCCCAGACTCCATGGAAATTTGTATTCAGATTGTTGTACTGCATGCGCACATCCAGCTCCTCGATGATCCTGCCCGAGTATGCGAGAGAAACGTAGAGCGCAGGTCTCCGCTGTGGCGTTCGAATTCAGCCACATTATGTTTCTGAAGACGGGTCGATACCGTATACCTCGGATACTGGCGCGGATATTTTGACGCCGCTGTTCGTGACGGGGTGCTGTATCACGGCGGTGGCGTTCTTCCTGAGTCTCGTGCGCGAGCGGTGGTTGAGACATTCGGGCAGGTGAGCATATCGCAGGTTCGATCTTTCATATGCGATATTAATGCGCAGGATAGAAGGTCAGAGACCAGGAGGATGCGAAAGAAGCCTAGTGGCCTACAGGCTACAGCGACGGGGGTAAGTCGACCGGACGATGCGTCCTGAGGCAGCTCTCCAGTGTGTCATATCAATGGAGCCAGCATGGCATCCACAAGACAAAGGCGGAGACTACACTTGATAGCACTTCCAGCATGCGGGGGGTCCGTACATCAATAGAGCAACATAGGTTGACGATCTGCTGGGTTCTGTACCCGACACAAGAGGGCAACGGGAAAACCGCAGACAGCTATCGTCCGGACAAGCAGCAGTAGAGCAAAGTATCGTAGAGACCCAGCTGTGATGCTAGACTGATAGTTCCAGATCCGAGCGCCGTGTAACGTAAGACATGAATCATGCCCGACGGTTGATGTAGCGCCGTCGAAAGCACAGTCATGACTGAGCGCGCAGAAGAGGTATCGCCCTAGAGTAGAAAACTCCGAGGTGGAGGGTAGACTTTCGAGTACGATGTCTGATCGATGATCCACTGACGAACGAGTCGGCCACGAATGAAACGAGTCGAGTCAGTCTGGGGCAATCCAACAAACCCACGTGAAGTCAAAGGTGATGTGGCATCGCTCTTCACTCTCATTTTGAGCGCTGATCTAGGGAGACGACATGTAGTCAAATGACTTGGAAGTCGTCACATATATTTTGCTCAACAATTCCCAGTCGAACGTCGTTCGCCATTACATGGTCGAAGTAATATACACTGCATTTTATCCGCTGAATATTAAGAGAGATGCCCAGTAAAATCATTGTACAAGGTGTAGAGAGAGAGAGGAGAAAAGAGATACGAGACACGTCTAGAGAATGAGATCTGAGACACTATTATGAGACCGAAGAAGAGATAGAGAGGATGAAGACACACTCCGAGATGATGAGACGGAATCCGAGACACTTATATGAAAGACATGAAATCCGAGACAGATAAGAGTGAGACGAGGAAAATGAGGTGAAGATTCCGAATTCACAGAAGAGCATGACACTCAAGGACGCCACCGAATCGGCTGCACCTTCTGGCAAGCAACAGGCACCTGACCTCCGCCTCGCCAAGATGCTGCTCGGTCAGCCGTATGCTGAGGAGCACTGTATGTTGTGGTTGCTGCCGGTATCACAGTTCGTCCGATCCTCGTGAGGAGCTTCGAAACGCGGCTTGTACCGGACAAAGATGATGTGGCCGTAACAGATTGCGATGACGTAGTGATAGGTTCCGCCGTCGACGCTGGTGGGCAATATGCAGGAACTCCTGATAATGTAGATGGAGAAGACTCCTTCATGGTCGTAGTTATACCGAGGCCGGGCACCCGAATGGCCCCTGGTCTGATAGAGAGAGGGGGTGGAACAATTGGCGGCGTAGGGACCGGAGGCAACGCCGAAGGAGGTGTCGGAGGACTATCAAGCATCCGTATAGATGAACCGGATGGAGGCACTGGAGGCGCAGGAACCGGCGGTAACGCGGATGGAGGCGTCGGAGGTGAATCAGGCACTGCAGGCGGCGGCGGCGATCGCTTCCGACGAGGAGCAACAGATGACGAGGATGGAAAAGGCGCAGCAGTTGGGGGTCGCCCTAGTCCCGAAGACAGGGTAGGCGAAGACTGCAGACGTATAGCCACATAAGTGTGGATCCTTGCAGCAGCCTCCGTTCTAATCACGTCTGCCATGCCCACCCGGTTAATACTTCCTCTGACAAGCAAAGGCGCCGGAACCGTTGGCGGCGTTGGAACTGGTGACAGCAACCAGGGAGGTGTAGGCGGCGAATCACACGGTGGTGATGGAGGCATAGGGGCCGGCGGCAACGATGATGGAGGTGTAGGCGGACTATCAGGTGGCAGCGTCGGAGGCTCAGGTGGCGGTGACAACAATTCTGGAGGCGTAGGAGGCGACGGAGGCGCTGAAGGAGTAGGCGGAGTAGGTGGTATAAGACTCAGATCAGGCACAGGAAGTTCTGAAGCCCTTCCCTCCGGCGCGACAGACCTAGCTCGACGCTGCGAACCGATACCCTTCCGATGATAATCTCCGCTCCCGCTGGAAGGTGCTGTCGTAGATGCGTTCCTCGGGTACGTCCGCCGAGTAGGCAATGGTATACGGGACTTGGGAAGACTGGGGGATGATTTGTTCCGTGTGGCGGTTGCATCCGCAGACCTTCGCTGCTGCTCCCGAACGGTAGAAGTCGACGGCGTAGACCCGGCCATAGAAGTCAAGCTTGAGCGAGGAGATCCGACATTGTCGTGATGGTTGTTGCGCGTAGGAGTAGATGCATTAGTGTTTCCACCCTTGAGCAGAGGCCGTCCCTCTTCGTTCCACTGAGATTCATCTGTCCCCGTCGCACAGGCAGACATCGAGGACGTCAGGATGTTCTCGTGCTCGAGATCATCCAATGACGGGATACTAGGCAATGATACCAACATGTCATCCATGACATTCGCTCCGTCCTACCATAGCGAGTCAGTACACTGCACAGGCAAGACGTAACCAAGCACTCACAAATAGATTCTCGAAGGGCTCATCATCAGCGGCCACGATAGCCGGCTCTTCCAGCTAAACCATCACGTCAGCTTCGCCAAGTCTCCGACGTGAGTGGCCACATACCTTATCACTGGACTGCATACCATCTGCCGAAGCAGACTCTTCGTATAAAGTAGTATCACCCTCCACCAGGTAATCCTCTTCCTCGTCCTCTTCTTCGTCTTTCTCCTCCTTACATCCACCCTCACCCATCAGCTCCTCAAGGCGCCGCCCGAAGCACACCACCTCATCCTCGTCGTCATCCACGATCTCCTCCAACCGCGCCCCAAGATCGACAACGTCATCCTCATCCTCGCCCATGGCTTGCCGCACTAGATGGATAGAGATGCTACCAGCCTTGCGCCCGTGGGTATTGTTAATAATGTTGACAAAGGGAATATAGTCTCCACTAGCATGCATTGAAGATGTGGCGGTTGAGGGGATACCGTAGTACGCGAGCAGACTGGCGATAGAATGTTCGAAGTGTTGTCCAGCACGTCTAGTGCGAGGCAGGATAGAGATGTTGCCGGCTTGGCGCACGTCCATAGAAGTGGGAATGATATCAATGAACTGAGTAGAGTGTTGACTAGCATGCATTGAAGATGTGGCGGCCGGGGGGATAGCGTGGTACGCGAGGAGACCAACGATGGAACGCGCTTGGTGTTGTCTAGCATGCGTCATAGGAGGAAGGATAGAGATGCTGCCAGCGCCGTGGTTGTGGACACCAGTAATAATGTTGATCACAGTAGTGAAGTGTTGACCAGTTGCAGATGTGATCGCCCGGGGCGGAACGTGATATGTAGATAGACCAGCAATAGGACGCATGTATGGTCGTGTAGCATGTGTCGTAGGAGGCGCGATAGTCGAACGTGCAAAGAAACGTGAAATCTCAACTTGAAGCGGCTGTGTGGTGCGTCTGAATGGTACGAGGGCCATGCAGGGGCTCTTAGGGGACACCTCAATGGCGGCGGCATCAAAATATTGCGTCGGAGTGGACGCAACGACCATAGCGATGGGGCTGGCAATGGGGAGCATGTTCTCGGGAACACCATTATTCAATTCTAGCCGACGGTCAGAAAGAACCACGGTAGACAGCGGTATCGACTTACGGATGGGTGCAGGAGTCATGTCATCCTCGACCGAGGCTTCCGGGACATCCCCGACAGCGCCATGAATATCAGCAACAGTGTCCTCAGAATGCTCTTCAGCAGCATCGGCGACGACGACAGACTCGACTACCATAGTGTTCGGTGAGGAAGTGTCATGCAGAACAACAGCGCCTGACACACGTCAATTTAAAATAGGTTAGCATGGACTAGGCGAGCTTACGTTCAATTGTGAGGGCACACTCGCCTTCAGAGACGGTCTCGAAAAGCTCGAGAATGCCGTCATAACTATCCCCCTCATCAATGTCCGGTGTTGCAGTATTGGCTACCGGCTCAGGTAGGGCATCGACGACATCCCTACTGACCTCGGATAGTGGTGTCGGAGTGGACTGTGCTGGTGCGGAGATGAACCAGAATGACGGGTATGTCTTCGCAGGTGAAGGATGAGGAGACGGCGACAGCGCCTCAGAAAGGTCGATTGTCTCGAAGGGGCCGTCGTGACTGATGTCCTCTTCGTGCTCCACCAACGTGGGTGCGGTGTTGGGGGCAGCGCTCGCGGAGCGCTGGGCTGAGTCGTTGTGAAGCATCTCTGTAATGTCCTTCTCGACGATGACTGCGAAAGTGAACATGAGAGAAGCCAACACCGAGAAGAGAAATGGAGTACCTTCGTGCCCAGAGTAGTCGCTCCGTACCTCATGAGGTACGAATATCTCCTTGGTCGTTCCAGACGCGCCCTCTTTCGCGTAGGAAGGTTCGACGGCGACGTTGATAACAGCGATGGCAGCAGGCAGGGCAGTCTGGGTACGCTGCATCACCTTGTTCTGGCCATAGCGCAGCGCGAAAACAGCAACTGCAGCGAGGGCGAGCAGGAGGAAGAGGGCGACGACGAGGATGGCGATGGTGACGGGGGAAACGACGGAGACCGTTGCAGAAGTAGGGAAAGAAGTAGCTGGAGCCATGTCTTCAACTGTGACACGCAGAATATGCAAGTAAGAACCGTATAACGCAAGAAAGGCTTCGTCGCGAGAGACGGTGGTGGTTCAAGATGAAGAGCAAGAGAGGACGACGCGCTCACCTTCACGACTTGAACCTCACGTGAGCAGCGCGACTTCGATGTCAACGAACGGTCTGCGATAGGCCGCTTGTTGACATTCAACCCTCGCTCGTCACTAATTCGATCACCCTTCACATTTCTGAAACGAATCCTCACTGTGAAGGGCTGGGTCACAGGTAGATTGTACTTCTTTTTTCTAAAGCTCATTATGCCACCGCATTAAAAAAGTAGTTACAATGCCGAGCGCAGTGAAAGGAGGATGGTGAAGAGTGATGGCATAACGGTAATCTATATCACCACTATTCATCCTCCTCCTCAGTCGCGTATAGAAAGCTCACCTGTAACCGTGTCTAATATTGGGGCCTAGGATGCAACGCAGACACCTTATGGTCCACCCAAGTCAACCATCCATCGCGCAAGGCGAATAACCTTGCCTGTAACATATCGGGTGCGAGTGTATGCGTTATACATTGGCCATTGTCTGGGCTGCCGTCATTCCTCACGGACCCACCACACTCCAATCCTACGATCGAGGCATCCAGCTTCAAGATGGAAGATCGTCCGCCGCTTTGGGGTAGATACTGACAAGGGAAAACGGGTGGCTCAGCAGACCACGCTGCGAATTTCTCTGTTGAACGATGAATGATGGATCGACCGAACCAATGGGATACAGCACCACATAACCGCGTTCGCACGACTTTGTTTTGCTTGATAGAGACGCAAGTGTAGTAGGAGTGGAGTTTCGTCCGGGGGAGCCACAGGCAGTGCCAGAGAAAGCTGGCTCCTTTGCCTTTCCATTAAGCTTGCACGGCTGGTTCCAGAACCGAGTGTTCTAGGAGCAAGACATCTTCAATGGGAGGATATTGTAGAATGTTCTTGACGCTGAAGATTAGTCAATCCTCCGTAACGGCTGTTTCGAGTGCTTAGTCCTAGCCATTGTCGCATTCCTCCGCAATTTTCCGCGGCCTTAGTGCGTTTGGTGCTGGACAGCTAACAAAGCACATTATCGGGAGGCCCCTCTGGAGCTCGCACTGAGTACTCACCTGCGAGCCCGGCTTACAGTCGGCATCGATGCTCATTACATCGGTGCCCAGGTCCTCAGCCTTCCATCCAGACGCGGCGAGGGTTAGAAGAACAGACCAGAAGCGTAGCAAGAACAAGAGAACGGCCATGGCCACTATTAGCGACGTCGAGAGGGTATTAGAACTCCGATCATTCGAAGCTCAACTCCCGGCAGACTCCGAGCCAATCGTGCCTCCTTCATCTCTGAATCTCAGGCTCTCTCAGGTCACCGCTCTCACACCTTATTCTCAACATGTGGTTGTATAAGTAATGCTAGCTGGAACAATAGGTCCGTTGTTATCGTCATAAACCACCGCCTTGTCTAAGACAGCCTTGTTCTCGAGGTGGTCAGTGATGAAACATACGCATACTTATGCGCCCACAGCCGCCCACATGGTTATGCTCTTGTCCAGTGGCCCCAGTCCCACGTCAATGTGACCATCCAATCTAGTACAAATGGGGATTCTTATCTGCGGTGTTGTGCCACTGCAATCTACGGGCTCGGCAGGTTACGCATGGCAACATAGCCACAGTGAATGCTGTGGCGTCCAGATATAAATGCCCCCTTGCAGAATAATTGGGTCACTATACCCCTTTCCACTAAATTTCACAGAGTGAGTGGCACGCAGCATCAAGAATATCCACTGACCATTGGGGTTTTCTGTAGAGTTGGTCAACTGCAATGAGTCCCAGCGACATCTTCCACAGCTTCCTACACCGCTTCTTGAAGGAGCGCGTCGACAACACACAAGATGCCCTACCTCCGGAGGTATTCGCAACAGTCCTCGCATTCGCCGCACCATCTCTCCCAGAACCCGACTTGAAGACTTCCTACAGACCCTACCCCGGGCGCGCAGCGCGGGCGGCGGAGAAGGAGGCGCGTGCCCGCGAGCAGGCATGGTTCAGCTCCCTCCTGCTAGTCTGCAGCCAATGGTACTCAGCTGGCACGCCGCTGCTCTACCGCCACGTCCACGTCTCCTCGCCAGAGCAGCTGCACAAGCTCACAAAGACGCTCCGCCGCCACTCCGAATACGGCGCGTTCGTCCACCAACTCTCCCTGCCGCACCACACGAGCTGGGTGCGCTGCAATCTCCGGCCCTTCAAATCGATCCGCTCTGGGTACTGGTACCGCGACGACGTGACCGCGGTGTTCTCGGCGTGCAAATCTGTGCAGCATGTCGATATGGAGCCGCCGGCGTGGTTTGACCCGCCTCCTGAATGGCAGAAAATAGACGAGGCGACCGGAGAGAGGCCGAAGCTGGACGTGTCGGCTGTCCCAGCGCCGCGCGATATGTGGCCAGAGGCGTTTGTGCACCTCAAGTCCCTGACGCTGCACGGCGAGTTCATCACGAGGACCTTCCTGGGCCACCCGGGCTCGCTGCCGTCTCTCGAAGAGCTGTTCCTCGTTGGAACGACAAGCCCAGCGGATATGTCGAACAAGAATTACATGATTGTGGGGCGCGACCAGGTACAATTCGACTTGCCAAACCTGCGCGTGCTGCGCCTGAGAAGATGCATTCTGCACATGAGCTGGCTATACAACTCTGTTTGGCCCAAGCTTGAGACATTGGATATCTCGCACTGCTATAAAACCGCGGCCGAAGATGATCTCGGGTATGACTCGAGCTCCGATGCGCCAGTACTTTTCCCTGTGCAGACGCTTCGAACGTTGCAACTGCCGTGGTCGACTTCGTCGTACTTGCTACATGGCGAGATCGGCGATTATTGTGGCCTGAAAAACTTCGTATTGCTGCTCAATCGGAGGTACCCATATATTCCAATGGCGCTGTATCGTGTTTCCGGACTTGAACGTCTGGAAATTGTGATCCAGGAATACGAGCCGGGGCAAGTTGCGACTGGGTCTGAGAAGGATGCGTTGAATCGTGTTTTCGACGACCTGATCAAAATGCTGCTGATGCCAGGGATGTGGGGAAGTAAGGATACCTTGAAGAAGCTGGTGATATGGGGAAATTTGGACATGGAGGCTCACGAGATACGGAAGACCCTCGTATTCTACGTCTGCGTGGCGCGTCATATCGAGTTCGCTTGGCATGGCAAGTATGTGCCTTGGGTGGTTCCTCCACTTCCGCCTCCGTCTGCGATGGAAGAGAGGCTGGAGAGGAAGATGCATTTCGATGATATAGCTTAGATGCTTGACTTTCGACTTGTAGAGGCGAGTTGCGGACGTTGATATTCTCTTGCACGTTGTAATCGGTTATTCTGTGCATTGTGTCATACTAATAAACTGAATGAGTACTTATGATAGCCTTGCCTTATATACGTACGGATATTCCACGAGTCAGCATGTAAGCTTCCAGGGCGATGAAGGAAACTAGAAAGGCAAATGAATGCCGCACTAAGCCTCCGCGGCCGCGCAGTCCAACGTCCTTTCGCATCAGCCGTGGCCGGTGCGCGCGGACGAAATCCATGTCGTGGTCTACTCAAAGTCTCTGCCAGGCTTAGGATTATCGAACGGACCAATAATTGACGAACATCTTGGCGAAGCCTTCCGACTGTCAGGATGTGACTGATGTGCGTGATCAAACAACTTCTGTATGTCCACCTCCACCACTGCGTCTTAAAGGATGGGTCCCTTAAGGAGGACGTGGCAACAGCGACCAAGAGCTGACAGACGTTGGTACCTGCCAAAGTACAGAGTGACGCGGTGACCTGTCTGAATACGAAGGTACTTTCACCTCTTTTCGTATCGCTCCCTTCATCTCATGGCCACTTTCGCAGCCCCTACCGAGAGGGACAATACGGAGGCCCATCAGCACGCCTTCTAGGAACCAGTCCACGGCCACCGGCAGCCTGTTATCGTCGCTGCTGCCCTCCGTGATCCTAATGTTGTTATTCTTGACGAGGCGCCTGCGAGCCTGGATAACGCGACAAGCGTCGACATTGGCACGAAGTTGGTCAGCGAGAACCTGACTCCAGAGACGAGCCTTACCATCGCACATTACTGGATACCGTCATGAAATGTGACCGGATTGTCGTGATCGATGAAAGCAAAACCGCGGAAGTCAGTCCTCTTAACGGAATTTTGTCCAGACAGATTGCTCTCTGGCGAGAGCTGCTCAAGAGGAGCACGAAGATCGATAAGGCCAGCTACTTAGTCTTACGGTAGTGTTATTGACCATGGTCTGCGAGGGCTTGATGATCATCTCAGAGGAATGGTTACGAGACGGCCATCCATATGTTATTACTCACTGTCGAACTCTATACTGTCCTTATGGGTGACACTTTAATTAACGTATAACATAAATGCATTTTTTCTCCAGCACTTACGGTTCTAATCAACATCCCCACCTCTCAAAGGCCGCCCATCGTCTTCCTCGTGCGATGTATCGTCGTCATCATCTTCATCCGCCGCTCCACCGCCCCAGAGACGGGTCATGAAGCTCCTGATGAGACGCACGGGCATAGACTGACCAGTCAGGAGTTCAGCCCTAGTCTTGAATTGCGAATATACATTAAGAAACTCACAGCCACATTAACATCTCCTTCCTCATCATCATCGTCCTCATCGTCCTCCACTCCAACCGCATCACCAGCGCGGGTGGGCTCTTCCTGCTCACCTACCTCTGCCTCATCCAAGAACTGCATCTCCATTTCTCCAGGCATACCTCCCGGCATCTCCCTACCCAGGCCAGCATTACCCCCAGGCATCTCCTGAGCCATATTGAATATCAAGTCCTCCAAGCCACCTTCTCCCATCTGCGCAGCTGCTTGCAATAGCTGCGCCCACCCGCCAGGAAACTGCTGTGCAAGCTGCGGGTTGGCATCCAATATCGCCTGCCATCCCAGGTATCAGCCAAGCATCGTTACAAATGACCAAGAAGAATGGATCACAACGCGTACCTGCAGATACCTCCTCACCCTCTCTTCCTCCCTCCTATCCCTTCGTCCAGACCCTTCCTCCCATGCACCAACACCCTCAAAGTACTTCTCATCATACTCGCTTACCTTCGTCGGCGGCGGCAGCGGGTCGCACGCCAGCTGTCTTCCTGTACCACCCAGCACCTCTCTCGGGAGGAACGAGAACAGCGGGCGATACGTCGGCGAGGACGACTCGAGTATGATTACATGCCGGTAGACAGAGTACACCAAGGTAGGCAATGTAAACAGGGCTGTGAACTTGGGCGGGGTGGCGGTTCCAGCGTTTGGGAGGAGGGATTGTGCGGTGGATGCGAGCCAAGCGCCGTAGGCTGTGTTTTGTTTCCAGAGCGCGGAGGCGCGCAGCGCATACATGTGAGAGAGAAGATAGGCGATATTCTCGGCTTGAATGCTGCACAATGGATATGGTGAGATGACAATCACAACCCTGTCCACGAACGGACGCCGTACTTGGAACCCGTCTGCACTCGGAAAACCCGGTGACTTCTGACATCACTCGACAGCACAATATCCGCCTTGTCTGCCAGAAGAGGGACAACACTCGGGAACGCGCGTATTGCGTCTTTCAACGCACTATCACTAGCTTCGTGGTGCTTGTAGACACCGTGTCAGCTATACAACGGATACAGGCCTAAGAGCACGAACCTTGCTCTTGTCAGAGTCTTCTTTCATCCTTAATGCCAGCGCCCGCGAATACATCCACCCGGGCAAGATGCTGGGGTCCATCCGCCCGTGCCACCGCTGACTCTTCTCGTCCTGCATGCAGAAAATGTCATCATTCGAACATACGAGTACTGGAGGTACTGTTAGAGAGGCCTACTAACTTTGTTGATATCATCGAAGAAATCATACACCTCTAGCAACCACTCTCCACTTCCCGCCTTCACTGCGAGTGAGTCGAGGTGCAACAGCGCGCCATGCGGGTCAGCTGCCGGGTCGAGCGAGTAAAGAAGCTTAGCAAATTCAAATGCAGTCCTCTGGCACCCGCGTCGCTGCAGGTCTCTGGATCACAATTGGGGTAGAGCTAAAGGCAGTGAGACAGAAGATACGTACAAGATGATACGGTGCACTGCCAGGAAGAAGGGTCGATTCTCTACACGGTCAAAGTCTAGCCTATTGACGCCATTCAAGAGACTGGTACCGGTGAAGGCGCGCTCATAGGCAAAAAGAGCGCGTTCAGCGAAATCGGTTGCTTGGGCGTGTTCTAAGGTATATCGCCTCTGTTAGCGGAGAACCAATACAGAAAACAAAGGAAGTGTCACCATCTCGGTAGCGGTAGGCCTCTGCAAGCTGAAGTAGTGTGTCGGCATGGTACGGTAATTTGCTCAGGATCCGCCAGAACCCCTCAGGATCTATACGAAGCTACCATCAGCGTCCCAAATCCCAATGCTGAGATTCCAACTTACCTCCGGCCAGTACCGTCGTCACAAACCCCGCCGTGACGCTCTTGTACCGCTTATCATACACAACTGTGTGCCATTTCTCGTCCCTCTCCACAGACCACCCCCATCGCCTCCGCTTCTCCTCAAATTCCGAGTCGTCCAGCGGGCGCAATGACAGCCCCTCCCGGAGCTTCGCGGGCCACCAGCCATCCTTTGGCCGTGCGAGCGTAGAACGGACCTTGGACTTGGAAGAAGATGAGGGGACGACTTTCGAGCCGAACAGGCGGCGAAGTTCTGCATTGGGGTCGAGGTTTGTGGAGTTGAGCGTGAGGAGAGAGGAAAGAGAGGTGGAGGAGCTGGAAGAGGGCCCGGAGGTGCTCTTGATGTCGGGATATCTGCAACATGTTACTTCAGGTGAACTGGGCTACATGGGCAGAGTTGTACAGAGTACGCACTTGACAGACAGCTCTGCGAGCACTTTGTCTATATCGTCAACGCCCTTCTCATTCGCCCTCGCCTTCTTGGCTGCCTTGCGGTCCTTCTTGGAAGGTCCGGGGGCAGTACTCTCAGTTTCCGGAGTAGGCGTAGCAGGGGCAACTATGCTAGCAGGGGTGCCGCTAGTCTTCTTCTTCTTCTTCTTCGACTGCTTCCGCCTTAATCAATTACATCGTAGCGCGCACAGTGTCCTAGCGCACTGCGCACCTTCTTGGACTTTGGCCGTGCCACACTATCCTCCTCCTCCTCTTCACCTTCGTCGTCTACGTCCTCCGGCTGCAATAGCTGAGAACAAACGACATGAGACTTCAAGGCGTAGAGCCAAATAAGACCCTCCATACTCACTGCAGCAAATCCTGTCCCTCCGCCTACTTTGGGCTGAGGCTTTACTTCCTCTTCGCTTGACACTGGGTCCTCGACACCTCCAAGAGCAGATAGCTCCTCTACTTCACGTTGTTGGCGCTTATTAAGACGTGGAGGCATGACTGAAGAGCAGAATCGTTAGAGTCAGAGTACCAGTGAGCCTCCGTTGCCGGATCCGTCGAACTTGAATAATATAAGAATCAGATCCTTGCGTGAGCAGGATTAATGATGTCAGGTGCTAGATATCTGACGCTTGCTACTGTGGGAATAGATAACCAGTTATCGTGAGAATCCCAGAGTTAGACGCGTACTAGAGCTCAGAGGCCCACATATGTAGGTGAATTTCTCACTTCGACCAGCTGGAACTAGGGGCTCTGTCTACTGTATATATGAGCTGCGACACCCCAGTCCAGGGCTTTCAGCAATTTAGGCTCCCTCAGTCTGTTCGTTCCCCAAGTGAAACCTGAAATATAAATCAAGTCTCAAGGAGGCTGTCGTATGGTTCCGCTGCATATAAACACGCTCCACGAATCTGCTGTAGCTGCTTCAAGTGTTGTATTGCCTGGCTATACAAGTAAACTGCTGGAAGTACTGGCACTCAACGTTACTCAACTCCCAGGCAGCGATAGAGAAGCTGCAGATTCCCTATAGATCCCGTGGACTCCGGCATACCCGATAACAACTCTCTCAAACCCGCTCGCACCACCGATGCCCCATGCTCTCGAGCTCGGGTGTTTACGAGGCCATTCAGTTGGGGTGGCGCCGAGAGTCACAATCGCCTGAGTTGCTAACCTTTGGGTTATGAGCTTCGCACAAAGGAGATCTTGAAGTTCTCTATATTTTGTGTCCTTTGCTGTCACCGCTGTCACCTTCTGACCCTTCCAACCGCCGAAGCCGAGCGAGACAAATCGGGTATGCTTTACGACTTTCACAGAAGCTGCTAATATAACAGCAGAGCCACGGACCGTGTGTTATGGGACTCATGAAATCTGCTGCGCGCCGCACCCTGTACACGTTCCTTCCCCTTGCACCTCTGGAATCTGTGGACATCGACGATATCCAAGGGAATCCACAATGCAAGCAACGCAAGAGTCATCATCGAATCCGCGCAAGACCGTGCGCCGATTCAAGGACCCCGTTCATGACTATAGTACGTACCCGGGGTGGTCGGTATGGGGAACGATTGCTAATGGTAGCGTCTGGCAGTCCCGTTTAGCGCCTTGACAAGCGCATTCATTGATACGTATGTCCTGACACCGTGCTAGCCTCTTATAGTTACTTAGAGATGCTGCAATTGTGCTCTTGCAGTCGCCAATTCCAGCGCTTGCGCAACATCAAGCAATTGGGCACGTCGTACTACGTATGGCCTGGCGCATCCCACAATCGCTTTGAGCACTGCTTAGGTAGGCCGATGAGTAAAAGCCCAAGACTTTTGGCTGACGTCCTGTTCTAGGCGTGGCCCACCTTGCCAGGCTGATGGTCGAGCATCTGCAGCGCGAACAGCCTGAGCTCGGGATCACGGACAGAGATGTCACCTGCGTAGAACTGGCCGGACTTTGCCACGATCTTGGCCATGGGCCATGGAGTCATGTTTGGGATGCTCAGTTCATCCCGAAGGCTATGTGGGTCTGTATGCTCTCTACAGGCATTCACGTGCTGAAGGGATCCGCGAAGGCCGGGAACGAAATGGCAGCACGAGGATGCATCCGAGATGATGTTCGATGACTTGGTGGAGAAGAACAACATCGAGTACTCTGAGGACGATGCTGCCTTTGTCAAGGCCTTGATTGCTGGAGATCCGAAGCGATGCGGGTGAGTTGATCACGGCCGCTGTGCGTCTTATTACTGATGAGATGACAGAGGGACGGAGAAACCGTTCTTGTTCGAGATCGTTGCCAACAAACGCAATGGAATAGATGTCGACAAGTGGGTCACATATCGTCGAAATTTGGCTGTGCTGACCATTATTTATGTAACAGATGTGATTATATCGCCCGTGACTCGCATGCTGTCGGCGAGAAAGGGAATATCTCTCTAACGAGGCATGTGGCGACATATGCATGATCCAAATTGCTTGGAACTCTGAACCCAATTTTCCACAGATTGATCCACTCCGCTCGTGTCATTGATAATCAGATCTGCTATGATATCAAGGATGCCAACCAACTGTACGAGCTCTGCTACACGCGTTTCAGCCTACACAAACGCATATATAGCGATAAGACAGGTACGTAGCAGGCAGAAGGCCGTTACTGCGCAAGCCGACGTGGAGACTTATTAGGCAAGGCAATCGATTATATGATTGTGGACGCGTTGCTAGCCGCTGAGCCGTATATGAAGATCGCCGAACAGATCTTTAACCCCGCGAAGTATGTGTGTCTCACAGACGACCTCATGTCTCGCATCGAAATGTCAGAAGAACCAGTGCGTGTTATGAATGTCGTGGTTCTGGATGTCCGCTTTGAACGTTGCTACTACAGGAACTAGAGGAGGCACGCGCGATATTCTACCGAATCCGCGTCCGCGACCTCTATACGTGCGTCGACTTCAAGAACTTCGAATGGGCATATCTGGGCCTGTGCCGCGAATACATCACACCGCAGAGGATTGTGGAGGCTGCAATGAAGATCGCTGCCTCGCGGACCGCTACAGACGCCATCTCCGAGCTATCTGCGAAGGATGTTATCGTGGATGTATGCCCCATGCACTATGGTATGAAGGACAAGAACCCGTTGGACTTCATCAGGTTCTATTCGAAGAGCAACCCCGACAGTGAGTGCATGTGTGGCACCAAGATACCATGTCTGATACATCCCTTTTATCCAATCCAGTCTGCGAGAACGCCGGTCCGGGAGATATGTCCCAGCTCATGCCCGAAGTCTTCGGTGAAGTCCTATTGCGCATATACACCAAGGACCAGCGGTACGCACTTGGTTCAAGCGAGTAGCACGTAACGGTCTAACTCTTTTTAGGTTTTATGGAATTGTCCAAGCTGGCTACCGCGCCGTCCTTGCCAACATGCGCGAGATCACACCACTGCCAGACGGCGTAACGTCCGCCTCGCAGTCGACTGATACCGCTATGTTCGGGGACGGCTTGCCTGAGTCCACCACCCATGCCGCTCCTGCTCCTGGCACGTCCGAGCAGAGCAGCTCAAGTACTAGGGTGCTTGGGAGGTCGAAGAGCGGACCGGCCTTTCTGGGCGGAGGAGCCAGGACGGGGAGGTCCATCTCCAGACATAATCCGTTCACAACTGTCGAAGAGAACTATGTTCCGTCTAGGAGTCTTAGCCGGAACAGGTCCAGAGCAGAGCCGGTCGTGATTGGCAGTTCCCCCACCAGGGCTAGGGAACCCTCTCCCCTGAGGCTTGTTGCTGCGATGGATCCTGAGCGGCTCAAGAGGAACAGGTATACAGCTGGTGCAGAAGAGGCCGGCGGCAGTCCAAGCAAGAAAGCCAAAGGAACGTCTTCTGGGAATGTGGTAAATGGGACTGGTGTGGCAGAATGCAGCGCGCGCGAGCGAGACGTGTCGGGGAAGGCAACGCAATGAGCGAAACCGACTTCTCATGTAGGGGCCAGGCGAAGCTGGAGACACGACCTGCAGAGCCTCAGGCATCCCGGACGCCGAAAATATCTATTTTGTACTCACACTCTCCCCTGTGTTTTCTTTTGACTCGTGTATTCTACACCGTCATTGTCTAGAGGACATCTTCGGTTGGGATAGTTGGACTGTTCTCATTTGTCTCTCTTTTTGGCGGTTTCTCACATGGCATTAGGATTCATTGTCCCATAGACTTTGGAAGGACAATTCGAGTCAGTGTGTACAGTATTCATCGTCCGTTATACATGGGGTACGGCTAGGTGTAGCCACGGCCACAGCCGATGAACCAGGGTCACAAAACTAAGAAACGAGTCATCGCCTCGACTCTCGTGGACGTAGGTAAGTACCAGCTTCAAGACCATGGTTATTATTCACATCACAAAACGATATAGAAGAGAGATATCTAAATAAAATCCGAACCCTGCGCTGATCGAACATCGCAGACTGACTTCCTCGTCCTGAGCACGGGCAGCCTAGACGGCGTCAGCAGGTCAGGAGAGCCGAGCAACTTGTGCTCCCGTATCCGGGACGAGGGAGACCGGGGTGTGGGTGAAAGCCGAGGACTGAGAAGCTCGGCGTTAGAGATCACCACCGAGAAAGAAGAGGGAGTCTTGGTTCCGCTGGGCATCGGCTGGTCCGGCGATGGCATAGGAGAGCATGTCTCAGAATCCAGCGCCTGCATTGGTGAAGACGGACGGTTCAGCTCGCCCAGTCTTGGCAAAAGCGGAATGCTTGATTGGCTCCTGACAGGTGTCGGTGTTGTACATCTAGTAGGAGTGGCTGAACACCAATGAATCGGCGTCGAATGCATCGATTGAGCATCAAAGGACGGGAGATTCTCTGCGCCGATCAGCGGCACAGTGTTCGCTGCGCTTTCGGGCGACACACTGAACCTCTCTTCATCAATTGTCCCCAGTTGTTGCACTAGACTTCGCCTCGACGCCGACGGCCGAGGGAGCAGAGACACATGCGATCCAGAAACCGGGATAGACAGGAACACGTCCTGGGAGCCGGACTTGCAGATGCCCGAGTACACCGAGTCCACGTAGGACGAGCAGCTTGGGCTGCTGAGCGAGCGGCTCGAGCTGGATGGACGAGCCGGGGTGCGCAGGATGGTGAGCGCCGATGTGGACGACGCCAGGGCGGGAAGCCGGACGACGGCTTTCACGCCCCTTCGCCGCCTCTCGAACAGCCTGTCCAGTGCCTCCTGCCGCTCCTTGCTTAGAATTTCCCAGATAGGTGCGAGACTTAGACTAGATGGGGAGGGCGACACAGCGTAGTCGAGCGGATGGATCTCCCGCCGCCAGTAGACACTCCTGTTTCGCCTCATTTGTTCATTCCTCCGAGCTAGGAGCCAGAGAAGAGCGTGCGTGTTGATGTGGATGGTGAGCCGCGGGCCGAGGACAGGAGGATTGCGCAGTACTAGATGCCAGACGCTCGAGGGGCTGCGCCGGGTATCGCGCTTGATGTAGGCTAGGAGGCCTTGCTGTGGAGATCTGCCCTGAGAGACTGCTGCTAGCATAGCCCGGACAAGTGGATCAGATGATAGTATTGGGCCGTTATCCTTTGCGAGAGAACATTTCACTTGGTTGACTTCCCGCTCGAGAGCCCGGGCCTTCGTTTCAAACGTAACACTTGGTCCCGTACTGAGCCTCCTCCTCTTCTTGAGTTTATAGGATGACACAGCTAGTTTCAGACGTCCGTGAGCTGCCTCTAGAGTCCGCAAGCGCTGTTGCAAAGCCGGCACTCTGGGATTCCTCGCCGACAGGGCAGAGCACGTAGAGACAGATGGATTAGTAGAGTTATTTGCTGTTAGACGGCCAGGTTCCAAGCTCTGGGTACTATTCGGGCGTTTGTAGCTTGCAGAGCCTCCATTGCCTTCAGCTGGTGGACCTAGCGGCCAATGGGCGTCGACGGCACTTTCAGAACGAGTCTTGCGATGGAATATCTTGATCGTCTTTACAAAAGGCATCCTGAGCTAATTCCGACTGGGTCTTCCGAACGAAAATGACAGCAGGAGTATAGACCAGTTATAAAGCGATACTAGGAAGGTCAAGCATGCGTAGAACAGACTGTAGTAGGGGTTACATGTGAAGCTTTGAAGCCTGAAGTGAACAGAGCCGTGACCAGCGCGACGTCACTGTCACATATGCAATTGTGGCTGAGTCTCGCGTCAAAGCGGTAGTCGACAAACAAAAAGCTCAGCTTGTTATGCTTCGAGCTACACTAGTGAAGAGATTGCAGGTTTCCTACGCAACCACCACCTATGCTGCTTGCTTTCCCCCCTTCGAATGCACCACCAAGGCGACGACACGCATCCTCCTGTCCTCTCAGCCCTCAGATCCGTGGCTCATATACATACGTGACGTCTTTTCCGGCTCGACAAATGCCTACAAGCATCTTCTCATGCAGTGAGACCTGATTGTACGCAATGACAAGACTATCCATGAAGTCCACTTGAGTCATACTGAATGCCCGTAGCAGACGCATATTGCGATTCCTCAGCATCAAGAAAAGCCACTCCCATGTCTTCAGTAACACGTATCGTCTCTCCAGGATGAGGATTCAAGACATGCGTCACAATGCATGGGTGATAACATGCCTCCAGGTATCTTCTTGTCTGGGTGCGCCCTTGCAGCCGCATGATGCGAGGAGCTTTTTGGAGCTTTGCGCTGCCATCCTCGATATTCAGGAGCCTCAGGTAGGTTCGCCAATTTTTTTCTCGTGGTCGTGATGATATCTGACGTTGCTATGCCTTGCAGGATGCTCTCGACGCTCTGCTTCCCCTCTGAGCGGTGTTAGCGGAGTCGTGCTCGTCTACCCTGCCATTAAGGGTACGCGACGGGAGGCTGAATTCTCGAGACGGGTAAGTGGCAGTGTCTTTTATGCTCCAGTCTTTACTGACTGTTGATCATTCGCATGGCTCCGGAGCTCCGCCATTTTGCAAAGTCGATCGGTCCTCAAGGACACCTCGACAGCTTATTCTTTGTCAATCACCACCGTGTCCGAGCAAGTTAGTGGTGCACCAAGTTCCCGCCTTCGTCCGTACTTGCTCCATGGACTGCGTCTGGTGTCAATGTAGTCCAGTTTGCATGCCGCTGGGAGGGCCTTCCGCCTGTACCGTAGTCTGACCATGTCGTAGGCCGTCAGGCTGATAGGTAGCACCGAATGAAAAGGCCGAGCCACGTCGGACCGCGGCAAAAATGCTGGCGGGGCGACATACGCTCGGCCAATCCATAATCTGCTCAGAGGGGGAACCCTTGCCGGTGCGCGCGACGAAAACGGGACTTGCGTTCACTCAAGACCCTCCACCGAAGAACTCTATATTCGCGAGCACCGCGAACACACAGCGTCTCACATATACAGGGGCGACGAGCACGGCAGCGAATTTCACGAACTGCCCCTGTCTGGATTGCGACGAACCCGCGTCCGCACGAGATAATCCGGGAATATCTCCCTAGGCGGTGGAATCATCTCCCGCTTCGCTTCCACCACCACAGCCGAGACAGCCTTCGCCGCCTGCGCCTCCGAGCCCTCCGGCAGGTCCGCCAGTATCGCCCGACGCATGATCCTCTCGAGACTCGTCATGTTCAGTGGGTTTTGCTCCGGCACAAACGCGTCGGGCTGCTGCGGAGCGTCTTCGCCCAAGGACGCCAGCAGGGAGAAAAGCTCCGAACCTTCCGACTCTGGTGACGTCTCGCTACCCTCGGTCTCCGCCTCTGCTTCCTCCCTCTCGGACTTTTGCCCGTCTTCCGTCTGAACCACAGTACTCAGCTCGCCAGGGACCTCGTCCTTGATGAGTTCCCTCAGCTCCTCCTCTAAATCCGGCATGCGGTACTCCGCAGAGTACACGCTCAGCCGGGGCGTCTTCCCTATCCCGATAATCATGGCCAGCACCTCCGCCTCGGACGCCGAGTCTTTCAGCGCAGGTCCAAGCGGATACCCCAGAAAGCGGTTCATCCATATGCGCTTGGGGTGCCGTGCCGGCATCCGCACCTCGCGAAATATCCTCCTTACCAAGATCTCGAACGATTCCGAGAACGTCCTCTGGTCCGGGTCAACCCCGCACGTCCGAAACGCGCGCGCGGCAACGAAGGCACCGGGATAATCGCAAGCCGAGAGGAAGGTCCACAGCACCAAGTTGAGGATGGAGGTCGTGACAAAAGAAGTCGGAGCGGACGTGGTCAATTTGGCCGCCTTGTAGTGCCCTGCCATCATGGTCCGGAACAACAGACGTGGGGAGGGCATGTCCTGCGGTCGTTTATACCGCCTGGTGTGCGCGCTTCGAGGCTGGTGGAGGCGCCAAACGGCTTTGAAGAGGTGCGCGAACGTGAAGGCATCCGGGCGAAGCTTCTCGTTCGGATGTGCCAGAAGATACGCATAGAGCTCGAAAGCTTTCGGATAGCGCTGGTTCCGAACCTCGCATTCAATCAGGGTATTGAATACATACAGGTCGGGCTCCACGCCATCGCGCTCCATCATGGCGAGGATCGCATCGACATCCCCGCCAGTGTAACCGCCCGATTCCAGCAGCGCATCGAGGCGAGCAACATACGGACCGGGCTCGGGAAGCTTGCCCTTCTGTTTCTGTCCCTCCGCGTAGTCCTCGAGGGCTTCGTCAGCGCCTTGGGCTGCATGAACTACGGCGTACACGTACACGAGGTAGTTGGTCATTGCTGACCCGAATTGGAAGTCCTTGCCCCGAGCATCACGGTACATCCTCGCAAGGAGCATGATGGTGAAGTGCGTCACACCGATCTCTCGTTCCATATACTGCAACACCTCCCGCAGAGCCCGCTCGTCCAGGCTGCCTTCAGTAAAGATTTGCTGAAAGCCGTGCAATAGTTCCTCGTCCGAGTTGAGACTAAGAGCCAAGCCAAGGGCAAGCATGCGAGCGCGCATGGCAGGAGAGGGCAACAGACCTTTCTTGGTCATAACCTCGTAGACACTGAAAGCCTCCTCGTAGCACTCGTACTCGGTGAATAGAAGTATACCCTTTTCGTGGGCCATGGCCGCAGTGCTGCCCTCCAAGGAAGTGACCCGCAAGTAGAACGCTCCTAGTGCTCGCTTTCCATTCCCTTCTGACTTGAGATATCTCTCCACAGACCGCAAAGCATAATTGATGCGACCGACGCCTGCTCGAGCCGTTCCCCCAGTGTTGACCTGCCCCCGAAGACGCTTGTGGGCCTTTACAGCGGCGCTTGATGCAAGTCTATGGGTGAATGGTCGACCAGAACACCCTCCTAAACGCATGAAAAACCGGAGGCCGGCCTGCAAAGATGCTTTTTGGACCAGAGACATGACGCACGACCCGAATCTGTGTCATGAACTCGGACAAGAAAAAGAGCAAGCTGAGCAATGAAATGAGTCCGCGCGCAGTCGGAGGCGCGTTTCGGAGCTTTACAGTAAACTTTATAGTTTGGGCGCTTCCTCTTTATTTGTGCACGCTTGTGCAATCGGTCATGCCACAGACTCTCATTTGCCTCTATTAATTTTGTGGCAACTGTCGCCCAAGGCATTGTGGCGTTGTGGCCTTCTACTTCTACAGACGTCTGTGGATCCAGCGCACTCGGGGGCTTGAATTTGATTGCACTAAATCTACCATCATTGCAGTAGGACACATGAATATCAGCAATAAAGAAAGTCGAATGTACTTGCCCCGTGCAAATGCGCAGGGCAAGTACCTTGCGACCCTCATATTAATCTGCGGCTGTTTACCGCAATACATCATACGAGTTGGATGCACTAATACGAGTTGGATGCACTAATTGAAGAGAACCGAGTACAGCCAGCCACGCAGACAGTCCCATCTGTCTGTAGCCCAGCTATGCGTAGGACTACAGAGCTTAGCATGTGGGTGAACGCAGACCACGATACACGATGGCGGATGCCAACACTGTCAATGTCCGACCGGCGACGCCACAGCATATAGTACCGTGGCACTAACTAGTTCCAGCGAAGCAAGATGAACAGACTAGCAATTGTTTGAGTTTCAATTTTTAGATCTGACACGCAAGAGACCTTGCTAAATAGTCGCAAGGTAACGCACCCAGTGATGTGAGAGAAGCAGCAACACAACGCGAACTTATCTAATTTGACTACAGTACAAGCTCAGGAGTACAAACACGATTACTGTCCAATGGAGAGTCCAAATATTCTACGTTTCGCACCGTCCCTAGTCGTGGCACTCTAACAAAGCATAGCCTGGCTGACATAAAACTCCCTCGCAGCAATCAGTAGGTTCTGCTCCTGCAGCTCCCACTGCTCCCGAACCTCCTCCTTTACCCGTGCCCTTTTCTCCCGGTTCACAGACTTGACGGTCATCTGGAAACCAGCAGATATAGGCCGATGGTCGGATACATCCGCTTCGTACCGCTGATAGTGTAGTTGTGCCACCCTTTGCGGATGTCGCGACCGCCAGAGGATACGGTCGCACCAAGCCGGTATACGCCGTTTTTCGGACGTGTCGTATTCGTCGGACCTCCTGTCGTACTTGTATGTCGGCGCGAAGGTGAGAGGTCCCTCGTGAAACGTGCGAAGACGGAATGCACGATTGGTCTTCATCTGGATCAGCAACTGATCGTGAGCCATGAGGTAGTCGTAGTCGCCAGCTCGGACCGCTGCCACGACCGGATCCCGACGTTGGTCAATGCGATAGTTCATGTCGCCATTAAACTGTGATTATATAGAGTGAGAAATTGTTCTCATTTGGAGATTGAGGGCGCAACATACGAAGACTATCTCGTGATCCAAAACCATGGATCCGTCGCCGCCACCGACATACGCAACCGGATCCTGATGAGCAGTGTCCGAAGCCGGGAAGAGAGCTTTTTCCTCAAGCAGGGCCGCAACATCCGCATTACGCTGACGAACATGGTGTTGCCCTGCGGCAAGATGGCAGTTGATAAAGCATATCGAGGTATCGTCAATAATGAAGCGAGCGACAATGCCACCCTAGGAATGCAGAGGTTAATTTCCACATCTTGAATACTCTATCATACTTCTAAGCCATACCTTATTGCCGTATCTCCCACCCATACCTCGCTTGATAGTGGTGATAGCCACGTCCTTCAGCGAGAACCTCTCGGTATTCTTAACGAATATACAGCTGAACAGCCCCACCAGATTCTCCGTATGTATCACAGTGTACGGCGTCTCAGGGGGCATGGCCAGCCGTACAGCAAGAACCAGCTTATCATACCACTTCTTGTAGGCCGAAGACACCTTCTCCGATATAGTCCCATCCGCAGTCTTCTTCTTGCCGCCAAGCAGAACTGACTTTGCGGCCATCTTCCGACTCTCAAGGTCGATGAGTTCCTGGAAGCCGAATACGATGATATCTGGAGAGTCAATGGTTTGGAGAACATTCTTGAGGAAGTTGACATTCTCTGGGGTTCCTGAAAGAAGAGCATCTGGCTTGGCAGCATCGACGTTCCAGGAGACGACGAGCACACTCAGATCACGGAAGTTGCTGAACTCCTCTTCACGTTTGAGTAGTTCCATATCTGTAGATCGACGGGCATCAGCTGAGCTTGCATTAACCTGGACACCAGCGACAATGCTTACCAATCCAGTTTTCAGCCAACAACCCGTCCCAGAACCTCACCCTCTCATCCCTTCCAACGCTGATTACACAAAGCCGTCCAAGCTTCTCGATGCTCCATGGGTCTACCACCAGCTTTACAACAGGCAACCCCGAATGCGCATTCCAATTGTTTGTCATCACCCACGGCTTCGCACTCACATCATACGCAGCAACCATCCCCTTCCTCCCTCCCGCCCAAAGCCTGTCGTTGACACCCTCCAAGCACAACACGTCCGACGTACTGATCTTCGTCACCTCCAGGCACTTCGGCATACCGTCTCCCTCCCCAACCAAACTCCAGATACTGATTAACCCGCCTTCATGACCGAGATACGCCAAGTCGGGCTCGGAGGGCAGCACCGTCCCACAGGTAACGTTCCCTACATGCTCCGTGGGCAGCAACGACCGACCCGAAGATCCAGGCGTCAATATATCATACACCCGCACGATTGGTCCTCTCGAGCTCGCTCCGCCGGCAGTCGTCCCAGGATCCATCCTCGCGCTCGTCCACAGCTTTCCCCCAATAACCCTCGCAAACTGCTGCTTATCCGCAATGCGCACCACGCGAGGTTGGGTCTGCAGCAACCGCACCTCCCCACTCCCTTCGTCCGGCGCGAACACCAGCACCTTCCCGTTATCGTCCATCGTCACCATCGTCCTGGCGATGCGGAAGATATACGTGACAGCATGCGTATGCGCGGACAGTTTCACGCCGGCTACTAAGCCCTGCTTCACATCAACCTCCACTAGATGCCCCTCCTTCGTGCCGAGCCAGAGCAACCCGCCGGCACCTAGAAACTCCATACTGGATACTTTCACCTCCTTCTCCTTGACCTTATAGTCCTTCAAGACGTCCTTCAAATCCACTTCCCACTTGGGCGCCTCTGCACCACCAACGTCCCATACCCTTATCTTGTGATGGTGTGCAACAACGGCAACCCTGCCATGAACCGCCACCTCCGAGTGACTTGGCGCGGGGATCCTGTCAGTTGATATCCCCACCCCGGGCGGCCTCCTCGACGCACGACTCGTGTCCGGCATACCAGCAGGATCGACTTTTTCCTCCTCCTCTTCCTCTGACGAGGACGGTGTCTGAGGGCGCCGCGGCGGGGGAAGCTTGTCGCCTAGTGCAATCGTTCTCGTCGGCGGGGGCGGCAGAGCATCGTTAGGTCGACGGCGGGGAAGCGGTGGCGGATGAGTGTTTTGGCGCGGCGGGAGCTGCGGGGGAGCGCCATTGCGGGGAGGACTAGAGCTTGAGCTGCCCTCGGACGATGAAGAGTCTTCGGAGAAGGGGCTTTCCACTTGGACGTCGGGAGCGGTCATGGAGGGCCGGGGAGGAGGGACGGGACGAGAAGTGGGGATCGGTGATGGCGTACTGTGGATAACGTCAGTATGAAAGCAATGAATAGCAAACGGCCCCATAAACAGGATCGAAAAAGAACCAGGCACACTAAGCGGACTGGGAAATAAAGCCTAACTTAGATGATAAAAATATGCCGCCCAAGTCCGACAGAACAGAAACGCTCAAAATGCACGGAAATGGGGGCAAGTCGCAGAGTTTCGAGATGAGTACTCACCCATTGCTTCTCCCAGAATCAGAGGTGTAGACGGACGGGCGCGGAGGTGGATGAGGATGGCTGGGTGGTCTAGTAGGCGTCCCGCTTTCAGAATAGATATATGTCAGCATCAAACTTCAGCGAAAGTGCGTGATCGCCCACCTTGCGACAGTCCTCGGAGGAGGTGCCGGCTTGGGGTGTAATTTCGGTGAAGGAGGACTACTCAAATAGTGTCAGTACAAATGAGTGAATTTCAGCTGAACTAACTAAACTAAGAAGGGAAACTTGCTTACCCGGATAGCGTTGGGAGTGTGGTTGGGGTGTGAGACGCTCTTGGAGGCGGTGGCGCGGGTTTAGGGTGTAACCTCGGCGAGGAAGGTCTGCAAGTATGTATGAGCTCTTAATGCCCAGAGGAATACCAAACGGCTTACCCAGAGTGACTTGGGACGTGACTGTCAAGGGGCGTGAGAGATGGCCTGTGCGGCGAAGGACGCGGTGGTAATTTGGGAGAAGGTGGACTCATTACAGGCGGGAGTGCAGCGATAGACTCAGATGCTGTACCTAACGATGGACGCGGCGAAGGTGGAGGCGGAGGAGGCTTCGGTGACGGATTCCTGTAATATCGCCGCATTCAGGTCAAGCATAAATCTTGACATATGTATCAACTGCTTACCACGGTCCATTGGTGTCGACAGCTGAGGGAGATGCGAGTGGTGATAGGTTCTGTGCCCTGTGAGAGAGATTAATTTCGGTAAACCAAAGATAACCGCCATTGCATGAGGGCAGATCAAACCGATCAAACCCTAACCCCGACAAAATGATGCCTGGTCGAGATAACCATGGATTCGCGCGCGCAGATCACTTGGCACTAAGCGAGAGGGCCGGCGGCCTTCAAAGAGAGAGTACTAAAGGTCCATTTACTCACCCAAACTGACTGATCAGGCTCGCTACGCTCACTGGCCGTGCAATACCTTCCCCGTCAGCGTGGTCTACTCCTTGTCCATTCATAGTCCCATCCGCCGATTTTCCCGGGGGCGGGGGAGGTGGTTTGCGGTTAAGCAGTGAGCTCCTGCTGGACGACTGAGGTGATGGTTCTAAGATAGTAGGGACAGCAGTTGCGGTAGAATTAGACGCGGCGTGGAGTGCTGGTGACATGGATGGAGACGGAGTACGGGGAGGAGGTGGCGGTGGCGGTCGCTTTATAGACTGCCTGAGATCGGAGGAGGACGAACTAGTGCGCAAATGCTGCGAATCCGATGACGAGTTTCGCTGGTGATAGTTGGACAGAGCACGGGGTCGACCAGATGAGGGATCCAAGTAGGTGCTCGATGGTCTTGATGGAGGTTTGAGTGAGGAACTGGGAGGAACAATGTTCTCGGTGGACAGCTTCTCAAATCGAGAGCGTAGAGAGGAGACGCCTTCATTGGGAGCACATTCGACTGTGGAGGCCTCCGAGTCTGACATGGCTGCGCACGGCGGTCTGCACTTCAGTAAGCTAGTTCTGCTGGAGCTTGTACATAGGCAGACAGACAGGCAAGAGCGTAGAGCCTGTCAAAGGGCAACGAGAAGGCACTTTGGCGGCGTTCGCGGCTGCGCGCGAATACAAGTAATGGTGCGAGCGCTAACTTTAGCACAACGACATTTCCAATGAGTACGCCGTGGGACTCAACTGCTCTTTCGGGATTGCTTCGTGCTCATTAGGGCGGATGTAAAGTTGCGCACGACGACGACGAACCAGTGGACGTAATGAGAAGGTGCGGTCGTCAGCGCAAGTTGTCGTGATCTTTGTGCGAAGAAACACAACCTGGGTCGTCGGTCAGGCGTAGCAGAAGACCACAAGCAGTCAAGGCGGAGAGATGATGGTGGATGGGGGAAAAGCACAGAGAAATAGTTTTTGGGACGTTCTCCTTTATATACCTTGCGACGAGGAGGTAGGTGACAATCATAAGAAAACGACATGCACGGATAAGGTAATGGCAATGCCAAATCGGGGAATGCACCGGGCTTCGATCGAGAAGAAGCAACCATGCTGACATCATCGCTGCGACGTGAACCAATTGAATATTGAGTACTGTGAAGGGTCTAGTAAATGAGGGGAGGCGGTCATGCTATAACCGTAAGGAGGTATACAAAATAATCCATTATAAAGTAATGATACAATCCAATAGCGCAGCGTAGAAGCAGACCAGTCCGTTGACACCGCAAGGAAAACTATCCACCCAATAATCCCTGTTCACATCATCGGTGGCTCTCCTCTAGACGCCATAAGCCTAACCATCCCCTCCTGCCTGCGCGTCTCGTACTTGCGTATAACCGAGTCGATATGCATCTGCGTTTCGTCGCACGACGCCAA
The DNA here is from genome assembly GCA_004369045.1 of Heliocybe sulcata. NCBI lineage: Eukaryota > Fungi > Basidiomycota > Agaricomycetes > Gloeophyllales > Gloeophyllaceae > Heliocybe > Heliocybe sulcata. The sequence continues at coordinate 240,916 of ML213507.1, read as the reverse complement.
GACCGCATCGATGTGCGACTGCGCGAGGGACTGCTGCGCCTTCAGCGAGAGCGGCTGCGAGGAAGAGGGTGCGAGCGTCGGAGGGAGGGTAGAAGGTGACTTGGTAGTGACGGGCTTGGTGGCGTAGAAGACGAAAGGCTCGGGTATTGAAGGGGCTGGTGGGGAAATACGTAGTGTGGGTGGTGGTACAGGCCGCGGCTTGGAGGTGGAGGCGGTAATTCCAGGGATCGAAGGAGTCAAAGGCCCAACTGGGGTTACCGGGATAGAAGACGAAGCGGATGTGGCGGTCGAGGTACGTGACAACGACGGGACGCGGTCCATGATACTTGGAGGCGTGGCACTATGTTGACTCTGCATAGGAACTGCGGCAGCTGCTGTGCTCAGCTTGCTGATGCATTTGATAGTAGCACTCGAGTCATGCCCGCCCTTGCCCGCACCCCCCTCCATAGTAGTCGGCTTGCTGTTCTTCATAGTCGTGGCAGACTCGGATTTGCTAGAGCTATGCGCCACACTGTCCTGTGACAAAGAGCTGGCAAGGATAGAAAGGAGGGGGAACGAGTCCTTCGAGTCGAGCTGCTTAATACTGGGCGACGGCGGAACATTCACGTTGGGATACATCTGCCAATGCGTGACGAACTTCAGACGGCGTGCCATCTAAAGCATCAAGATATGTCAGGACTCAGAATCGCGTTCCCCTCGGACATCGGACCCGGAAAAGAACGTACCTCGCCTCCGTGGCCCGAAAGCTTCATCGCGCCGCAAGCCTTCTTGAGCTTGCCAAGAGTGGCGGTGTCGAGCGGTTCACCCTCTCGTCCTTGTTCCCCTTTCCTCCCCGAGGTGGCGTATATACACCCGAAGTCACCGATGCCCTTGTCTTGAGCATGATTGACTGCGACAGATGTCAAGGAGCGAGTGTGACCCCTACTAGCTTCCCGCTCGACAACCTGAGTGTGCGAACGTTTGTGGAGGACGACCATAGTACTGGTGCTTGTGCAGGGTACGTATAGAATAGAGAGCGAACAGGCTGCCTGCCTGGACGCAGCAGCGTCATATTCTTTCGTTGGGATACGGACCAGCGGCTGGCATGCCACGACTAGGGCGGCTGGCTGACATGTCGTTGTCAGACAGGTCAGTCAACCCCCAAGGCTCGAGCAGGACAGTCCAATTTCGATCTGGTGACAACTTGTCGTATCCGTGTAGGTTGGCGACAAAGTATAAACAATCATAGAACGCGCTCATGATCACAAGTAGAAGAATATTGAGGTTAAATATATAACACTTCCTTCTATATATTATCTATAACTCTATAACTCTATAAGGTTAAATATAGGACTTCCTTCTATATTTCTATATTGTCTACAAATTATGCAAAAAATCCCTTCTTGTTCCAGTATGCGATCCACCTCTCCACATCCTCGGCACTGAGCTCTGGCGCATCTCGTAGAGCCTGGCTGACAGTCTGTGCCTTTCGCGTGGCGAACCGAGGCATCCCTCCAGCTTCCGTCTCAGTCTGCCCGGAAGCGCGTATCGCCTGGTCCGCTAGCGCCATGTTTTGGAAGAACGGTAGCAGCTTGATCGCCGGCTGTTAAGGCGTGCTGTCAGACAAGAACGTGACATTGAGAAGATATAACGCACCATAGCCTTGATGTCACCCTCGGTGGCACCTGCAGCCTTCTTTTCGAGCAACGCGATCCACTGCTTGAATGGCACCAGAGGAAGCGGCTCGCTCTTACCCTGGTCGACGATCTCCATCAAGGCCGTCCGGACGTCCTCCATGATACTCGACCACGATACAGGGCGGGGGTGTAGTACGTTAAGAGTGGAAGGAGGACGTTCCCCTGCAAACGCAGCATCTAGGACAGCCTGCGCTACTACTTCGGAGGTCATCCATGTTGACACCTTTCGGGGTAAATAAACGAACGTGAAGAATTAGAATTATAAAAGTGCTCACTCCTTCTGCGTCCGGCAGACAGCCGAGGGCTCTGCTGGACTTGATGAAAATAGGCACCCAGTCCGACGTTGCCCATGCTCCGTCTGGCTTGCCACCAGCAATCTGACCAATCCTCAAAGACGTCGTCTGTATCCCACGCTGACCCGCCTCCACGAGAAGCTACACCAATAATTAGATGGCCAGAGCAAGTTGACATCCGAAGACGTCTTACCTTCTCGGAGACGAACTTGCTCTCTCCGTAGCCAGCTCCGACAGCGACATCGAGGGGCAGATCGGACTCTTCCGGAAACTCGCCCTTCTCCAGATTCCAACCTTGAGAAGTACCGACGGACGATGTGAAGAGGAAGCGGAAGTTGGATCCATAGGGAGAAGCGAGGCCTAAATCGATCAGATTTCGTACGCCTCTGATGTTCGGCTCGAAGGAAGAGACGGAGAGGTTAAAGTCGAGCCTCCAGGCGTTGTGAATGATTCGTGTGCAAGTCGTCCGTAACTGGGATCTATGGTTAGCAAGAAGTGACGGCGCGACAATCTGCTTTGCTACGGACCTCGTTATAGAGAGCGCTGTCGAGACCAAGATTGTGGCTAGACTCTTCGCCCTCAACTAGGACGAGTTTAGGGGACTCTAGTAGGTGGACCGGCAGCCCTCGGTCCTCGAAGGCCACCTTCTGTCGTTCGGCAAGACTCGCACGAGAGGACTTCCTATTAAAGGCATAGACGCGTTCGACCATCTCATCTTCAAGCAACATCCACAGCATGGAGGACCCCAGACCACCGGTAGTGCCCGTAAGCAGCACCGTCGACTTTGGTGGAAGGGCAGCGGCCGAACTCGCACTGAGCGTGGGCATATCCGCCGAGTACTTCAGGATCAATTGTTCCATGACGGCAACGTGCGAGTGTTCCGGCACATGACCGTTAGCAAGAGGGGAGATGAGGTTGCGAATAGCCGTAGCCAAAGAGACGATGGTGCTGTTCGCAAACACAAAGTTCTGTGAGACAGTTGCCGCCGCGACCTTGGCCGCTGGATTCTCAGACAAGCGCAAGGCTCCGATAATGCGATTCCGAAGGAACGTTGCACTCAAGCTTTCGCAACTAGTTAGACATGTAGCGCAGAGTAACAGAGGATGTATACTCGCCTGTCGAAACCTTGAGCAAAGAGGTCTACTTCAGGATCAGGCAGCGACCCTTTGCTCATGTCATTGATCTCCTGAGCTTGTAGGATCAGCCACTCTTTCAAGTCCGTTGTCTCCCAGCTCTTCGGGGGATCGACATCTTCACCCCTGCTCGACTCCACTCTCTCATAGCTACGCAAATAGTCAGTCAGTGCGGATTGGAACGACGTGAACATTGGACGAACAGCTCATCGATTTCTTGAGCATAATCAGCAAGCGTCGCCTTCCGAATAACGGTGCCTTTGGGAGCGCGGCGCATCGGCTTCTCAGGAGAAGTTACTAGTATCATCTCCTTGAATATGCGACTGAAGGCTGGTGCTTCTTCGTTGGCCTCTTCAATGACAGACCTGAAAGAGCCGTAAGTACCATTACGCCCAAGAGTCCGCAAAGCACCTACCATATGGCATTCCGGAACTCGACCAAAGCCTCCTCATCGGCAGGGTCGATAGCATGCTCTGGTCTGGGCTCGATAAGAATGCCGACTTCGTTATGCCCACGACCGAACATCATGGCGCCGGATACGAGAGGCGACGTCAATATTTTTCCTTCCATCGGGGCAGGTACCGTCTTTTCCCCTATACCGGCAGTCTTGTCAAGACCGTCACCTATAACTGAGGACGGATACTACTCACCAGAAGCAAGGATCAGGACGTCGTCTATGCGGCCAACACTGAGTCATTTTGCAGAGTGTTAGGACACGGAACCCAAATACCACGCAAAGGGACTTACATCTTCCATAAACCTTCTTTCGTCGGATGCTTCTCGAATAGATCGGAAGTCGCGTACCCAGGAACGTCTGGAAGATTGTGTACGAGTAAAGGATGGATGTCACTGTGCTATCGAATGCAGGTGCAATCAACATAGAGCGCTGATGATGAGCTATGAAATTGAAACACACCAGCACCTGTAGCTCATATTTCCCATCTTCGAGAGGTGCCATCCTAACTGGAATCCTCGGATTAAATATCAAGTACTCCCATTCCATGGGATCGACCGCTAGTTCCTTTGGCGCAATAAAGTAGGTCACGGCGCCGAACTCAGTACCTCCGTACCCGGACCTGAGACGGACGCCTCTCGAGGCGAGTTTGTTTCCAATCTGCCGGGACAAGGGACCGCCACCGAATATCTAGAACACAATTTGAGGTGAAGTTACAGCTGGGCACGAGTTTATATAATACGTACCACGACTTCCATCTCTCTGAGAAATGCGATCGCTTCTTCTGATTCCGACCATAACTGTATGTCGCAGTCAGTTGGCACGACTCCATATAGGCAGAAGTTATGACCGATCGTACCTCTAGGAATGTTGGCACACAAATAATAGAATTAATCCTTGTTTTCTTCATTCCCTCCAGTGTATTTCCTGGGCCCGGAACAATGGGAAGAGCGGGCCACTTCGGCTCAAAGAAGGCCACACTTATACCGGCTATCAATGGTGCGAATACTTGGAAGGACATGCCCATCATGTGGAATGCAGGAAGCGCCAATGCGCCAAAACGTAAGTGCTGGGAGTATTTGTACATATCGATACCCAGCGCTGACGACGGAGGATATCAGTGAAGGAATCCTAGGTAGTAATGCAGTAGCTAGGAACTTACGTCCGCTATACCACCCGAGCATAGTCCTGTTTGAATGAGGGATGGACTTGGGGAAACCAGTAGAGCCAGAAGAGTGTATATAGAAAATGATATCGTCGGGCTTGCAGTTCGTCATGGGCGGATACGGCGTGAAGGGGTCGGCAGCGGTCTCGCGACCAAGACGGGGAAAGACATCGTAGATAGAGGGAAGTTCATCAATGGTGAGCTCATAACCTTCGGCGGACAAATCAGCCTTGATTCCGGAGATGAGCGAGTTGAGAGAGGCAGAGGTCGTGATCAGGCGGTGGCAAGACGTCTTCTGCAGCATATGGCTGACCGCAGCCGGGGAGTTACGGTTGGACATAGGATATGGCTAGAATCCAGACGTCAATCTTCAAATCTTGTTTATACTGCAGGAACCGGACGCACTGTCAAACCAGCCCTTATCAGGCCTGTTATGGTGGTAGCGTACATTAGGGTGTCGCAGTTGACTAGGACACCCACCACCTCCCGCCTCTCGAAATCGGGCTGAGGACGTAGAAGATGGGCGACGCGGTGGGCGGCGCGACACCATTCCAAGTAAGTGATGTGCGTGGGTTCGCCATGAGGAGCGTCAGAAGGGAAAACCGCGTAGGTACGTTCAGGATTTTCCTGGAGACGAAGATCGACCAGGTCTGGGAGGGCGACTGAGCCGTCGAAAGCGGGGATAGACCAGTGAGACTGCGATGAAGCCATGAATGAGGTTGCGACGGGACTAAATGTCAGGGATGAATGCCATGTTACGCGCGAAGCTTATATAGTTACGTTCAGCGAGCATGACATGATGTTTCAGAATTCGTCCAGGTCGGGCCGAATTTTTGGTTAATCAGTCTCGCTCTGGAGTCTGAATAATTGGCTCCGCTGCAGGAAAAGAAGAAAATCTAAGACGGGAGCGTACGCTCGCTAGGAACTTACATGGAAGGTTCATCGCTGAGATTACACTCCTCCTCTGACCCGACATGCGCTGCGTTCGGCGCGCTTCTTAGGAGTGGCGGCGGACGCCTAGAAGTCAAATTGTCGTTTCCTCGCATGCAGTCTTGCCTGCCTGATATTGACAACTATTGTAGCGGTCGGACGACATGTGGGATTAAGTACTCACATGTAGGTGAGGTGCATTACTGCCTGTAATAGTAGACTTCAGTGATCCGGATCCCAGAGTCCAGGGATAACTGCGACTCTATGCCGAAGACCGATCGTAGAGAAGCACTCCGCTCCCGTCGCGTTCGGTAGGCTTCTCTACTTCTCTACGGGATGACCTTTCGGCATTGCCGGACTGCCGGACTGATGGCCCTAGCCGAACCTCCGTTTTTGATGTCGGATAGATTTCTTGTATGTTCCTATTTACTTTTGTGGCCTCGGCACGTCAGGTTGTGGCAGTGGACACTGCCGAGCGGTATAGATATATGTAAATACAAATACTCACCCTACACCTTGGGGGATGGGAGGATCGCGGCTGGATTGATATCGCAAATAGCCGCTTCTTCCAAGCTGCCGCCTATCAACTAAGACGGCGGTCTGCGACTACTGCCTTCCGCTCGGTAAAGGGCCACAGTGGTGACCCAGGGAACGAAGCCGCAGACACCCTCGCCTGCGAAGGAGCGAACAAACACACCTCTGACGATGTGGACCTGTGAATCCCTCAAAACTTTCACATCCAAGGTTCTGCACTCACGCAGAAGATTGCCTACCATGGCATAAGGCACATAAAGTCCGATAAGGTGCCGACGAGGCAACGCGCGACCCTCACGCTTGCACGGATGCAGGCCGGACTAAAGGCCATCACTGGCTTCGAGGAGCCAGAGCATTAACTCTGGATGTCCTGCCGCAATTCCGCCCTTCGCCCTCTGATTCGTCAGTTCCTCTGGAAGGCGATACAACATGCTTACCGTGTTAGTGACTTCTGGACCCCAATCAGTGGGTACGAGCGCCGAGCGATCTGCCCGGCCTGCGAGGACTGTTCGGAGAACCTTGATCACATCCTCCTCGACTGTTGCGCTCCCGAGCGCGAGCTGGTTTGGCTTCTCGCTGCCGACCTTTGGCCTAAGCCCTATGGTGCCTGGCCGGAGCTGAACTTCGGTGCTGTACTTAGCTGCGGAAAGTTGTCAGTACACACGCTGGATGACTCACCTGAGTCCGACTCTGAGTCTGCGACATTCAGTGTTTCTGAAGCACCCTCACCCCGCCCACCCCCGGGTGCTTCACGACTCGTTCAGATACTTACTAGTCTCCGAATCCATGGACCTCATATGGGTACTCCGTTGCGAGCGTGTGACCGCCAAGACTCTGTTGATGCAATTGCCACCCGCTGGAAAAACGCCATAAATCGACCGTTTGATATTAATCGCACTACAGCATCCCGGATCCGTCGCTCACCTAGAGCCATCAGAAAGGTCGCCCAGCCCTGGCATGGCACCTTAGCCGACGAGCACCTCCTTCCTAGGGATTGGCCTCCCGCCCCGAGGTTTTGGCGGGTATTAGGGCACCTATTGCTCCGATTCAACTATTGCTCCGATCCAAAGGAGTTTACGGGTGTATAGTCCTACCTGAGTCCCGCACCCGCCGGGGGTTGGAGCGTAAACTAGCCTTTTGCCTCGGAGTGTTCTTCACGTGTTCGCTATACAGTCGACTCGGTCCTTACCCATACCTCTGATAACCCATAACCTCAAATAACCCATAGATTTTTACGTCCACCGACCATGTTCCCTACCAAACTGTTGTGAAAACACATAACTCTGTAAAACCCCATAACCCATACCTTCCTAGAGGGTCATAACCCATGATTGACCCTAAAATAAAGCCTGGTTTGGTTATTTGAGGCAAGATTTGCCTATGTAGAGCATCATGGGAGGGTATAAGGTATGATAATAGACGTGAATTCCTTCATCATATCATAACGGCTAGCACGGATAAGGGTCCGGGTAATGCCCCCAAATGTCACGCTTCTTGGTGGTGTCACAAGGTGTCACATCTCTTCTAACCCCATACTCTGCCGACACCCATAGTTTTCGGCGTCCACGGATCGCTATGGGTTACGACAGAGTCGACTGTAGCTGGTTTGGAGATTGGCAGGGTTGTACCGATTGTCAATTGCTGCCTGACCATATAGCTTGTCCAAAAAAGATACAAATACAAATACTGTACATAATGAATCCAGTCATCCTCTATATGCTTATGCTATGCTGGAAACCGTGAGCAAGAGAAAAACAAGAGCAGGCTATCCGAGCCAGCAATATCCTCTACAAGGACGGGCCAAGAAAAACATCTCAGCTCGTGAATGCAAAACAAATATGTTATGTGTAGGGGATGCTTGACGAGTTCTCTATGTTGTGTCTCCAGCTTCGCTCAGCCCGCCTCCAGGAGAAGATGACTTCGTTCATGCCGTCGGACCACCGCCAGCTTCCCCTGGCGCCTTCCCCATGTCCTGCTCGTGCCCGCTGTATTCTGCCACACCACTCCCATTTGTCGCCGTTCCCAAAGACGATCCTTTGGCCTTCTTGCTTGGACTACCGCCAGCCTTGTCTGCATCAGCTTCGAGCCTGTTCCTCTTGCGCCGCTCATCTTCCGTCGCATCAGCAAGGCTTGTGGAAGAGAGTACCTCAGCACGGGGGATCGAACCGCCAATCGAGTCCTTCTCTCCCATGGACCTGTTCCTGCTATGGTCCCTAGCCGGAGCGTAGTTCTCCTCCACAGTCGTGAACGGATTATGCCTGGAGATCGACCTCCCCGCCCTAACTCCTTCCCCTGTCAGCAAGGCCGGTCCGCTCTTCGACCTGTCAAACACCCTAGTACTCGAGGTGCTCTCCGCAGACGTCCTAGGTGCAGGAGCAACATCAGCGCTGGGCTCGGGCGAGCCGTCCCCGAACATAGCAGCCAAATCACTGTCGTTATTGAACGAGGTTATACCGGAATCCGGGCCTGGCGCAGTATCGGTCGACTGAGAGGCGAGTATTACGCCCCCTGGTGTGATCTCGGGCATGTCGGCAAGGACAGCGCGGTAGCCGGCTTGAATGATACCGTAGAACCTGGACATAGTCAGACCAAACTCGGTGGTGGCTTGGAAGAAGTACGTACCGCTGGTCCTTTGTGTATACACGCAGCAGAACTTCACCGAACACCTGGGGCATAAGCTGGGACATATCTCCCGGGCCCGCGCTCTCGCAGACTAGATTAGATAAAAGGGATGTATCAGTACATACCATATTGCATGGTGAACATGCACTCACGGTCAGGGTTGCTCTTCGAATAGAACCTAATAGAGTCCAACGGGTTCTTGTCCTTCATACCATAATGCATGGGGCACAGATCAACGATAACATCCTTCGCAGAGAGCTCGGAGATGCCCTCAGTAGCGGCACGTGTAGCCGCAACCTTCAACGCAGCCTCCACGATCCTCTCCGGCGTGATATATTCCCGGCAAAGGTCAAGATACGCCCATTCGAAGTTCTTGAAGTCGACGCACTTATAGAGGTCGCGGACGCGGATTCGGTCGAGTATCGTGCGGGCCTCCTCTAATTCCTGAAGTAGCAATGGTCAAAGCGGATCTACAAGGCCAAAAAATTCATAGTACGCACTGGGTCCTCTGACATCTCGATTCGAGACATGAGGTCGTCTGTGAGATACAGAAACTTCTTGGGATGGAAGACATGCTCAGCGATCTTTATGTGCGGCTCGGCGGCTAGCAAGGCGTCGACGATCATGTATTCAACTGCCTTGGCTAATGAATAATGAGTATTCATGTCGGCTTCCGCTTGGCAGTCCCATGCCTGTGACATACCTGTCTTATGATTATATATGCGTTTATGTAGGCTGAAGCGCGTGTAGCAGAGCTCGTATAGCTGATTTGCGTCCTTGATGTCATAGCAGATCTGATTATCAATGACACGAGCAGAGTGGATCAATCTGTAGAAAGTGCGGTTCAGTATTGCAAGTCAAATGGATTTTGTCACCACATCCCTTGTGAGAGAGATATTCCCTTTCTCGCCGATAGCATGCGAGTCACGGGCGATATAGTCGAACCTATCCGATAAATAGTGCTCAGCAGAGCCGAATTCGACGGTAGGTGACCTACTTGTCGACATCTATTCCATTGCGTTTGTTCGCAACAATCTCGAACAAGAACGGCTTCTCTATGCCTCTATCAAATTTTCAGTCATCAAGTGCGCGGCGACCGTGACCAACCCACCGGCATCGTTTCGGCTCTCCAGCAATCAAGGCCTTCACAAACGCAGTATCATCCTCTGAAAAATCAATATTCTTCTTCTTTATCAAGTCATCGAACATCATTTCGGAAGCGTCTTCGTGTTTCCATTTCTTTCCCGGCCTTTGCGGACCCCTTCAGCATGTGACCGCCTGCAGAGAGCATATAGACTCACATAGCCTTCGGGATGAACAGACCGTCCCAAACATGACTCCAGGGCCCATGTCCAAGATCGTGACAAAGTCCAGCCAGCTCTACGCAAGTCACGTCTCTGTCTGTGATCCCGAGCTCCGGTTGTTCGCGCTGCAGGTGCTCGGCCATCAGCCTGGCAAGGTGAGCCACACCTGGAATAGGACATCAGCTCACAATCTCCGGTTGTTATTCGACGGCCCTACCTAAGCAGTGCTCGAAGCGATTATGGGATGCGCCAGGCCATACATAGTACGACGTGCCCAGTTGCTTAACGTTTCGCAAGCGCTGAAATTGTTGACTGCAAGAGCATGATTGTAGCCTCCCTGAACACAGCAGCGTGTCAAGACATACGTATCAATGAACGCGCTTGTCAAAGCACTGAATGGGACTGCCAGACCACCATTAGCAACGGTCCCCCCATATCGACTACGGGTTTGCCGAGTACGTACTGTAGTCATGAACGGGGTCCTTGAACCGGCGCACGGTCTTGCGCAAATTCGCTGTTGATTCTCTGGTTGCTTGCATTAGGTATCTCCTTGAGTGTCTTTGATTTCCGGAGATTTGAGAAGGAAGGTATACAGAGCGCGGCGCGCAGCGGACTTTATGGGTCCAGTAATACATGTATGCATACGCGAATCCGTGGCTGTGCCGTATGGGCAGCTTCCCTAAAGCATCCTTGATACAATCATTGATCCGTCTGGTGTTCAACTTTCATTTTGGCAATAATGACACTGAGTTGATTTTCGCCTTTCAATGTCACTCAGACTACATGAGATCATAATACAACAACAAAGACCACTGGATGCAAGACGGAATGAACAGATAGGTAATATCTAAGGATACATGCGGACAATGTACAATGCGACAAACTCTACTAGCGCTACTGAAGATTCTAAGCCCGAGCACTATGCTGCCGTGACTTCATAGCATATCAGCGGAGCTCTTACACGTAGTGGATTCCTGGGGACATACCAGTGGCAGCAGCCACGACCGGCGCAGGAACACCTTGAACATCGCCGCCGAGCGGTGGAGGTCCCAGCGAATCCATAAGGGCCTCCGCATCAGCGTCTTCTTCCTCTTCTTCCTGCTCCCCAGAAGCGTCCGCGGAACCACTTCCATCAGCATCGTTATAATCGCGATCGTCGACGGTACTGACTTCTTGCCCGACAGCCCCCGGGAGGATAACCTTAGGCGGGACCTCGCCCCGCCTGCCCTCAATCCTCCGCACAAAGTCTCCCCACATCTCGCGCTCCCCATTCCCAAGAGACCCGACGGCCCTGCCAGCCCGCTTCCACACCCCGCGATGCCGGCACACAGTGCTCTTCACGTACCGCGTCCCGAATATGCGCTCAAACGCGACACGCTGCGTAATCGACGGCGTTTGCGTCATCAGGCCATCCATCTGCGCGAATCCTAGCGTGACCTCTCCCACCGTATAGTCGTTCGGCCAACGTTTGACCGCTGGCGGGTGTCCATGGAACGCTCCCGTTGCCCCGGGTGGTTGGGCCACGTGCGGATGCTGAGGTCCCTGGTGAGGGAAAGGAGGGGGAAACTGAGGAGGCATAGCCATGAGCGGTGCCGTGGCATACTGAGTAGGACCCGTCTGGTAAGGATAGGCGACATGCGGAATAGGGCCGTGCGGGCCCATGGGGCCTGCGTTCGGTACATGAGTACCTGGACTCGAGAGGTTCTGCGGATACGTCTGCGTCGGATGTTGCATCATGTAGGGATGTTGCTGGCCGAACTCAGTGATGTGGTACTTGGCCGCGGGAGGTGCGGATGCTGAAGGATCTTCCACCGCTGACCGTTTCTTACTGGGTGCTGCCTGAAGTTTGGCCCCCGTCTTCTGGGTCTTAGCGTTTCCTATGACTGGGGACGGTCTTGAATTCTGTGCCTCCTTCGCTTTGGCTTGCAAAGCCAATTCTTCGACTAGGCCTACACATTCTTCGTCGTTCATACCGACGAACAGGCTCTTGCGCACTTTGTAGAGGAGCCGTTGTTCGCTTTCTACGGAGCGGACGGTAGTAATCATATGTTGTTCCCATTGACCGGTTCGGTCATTATACGCATCGACATACGACTCTGCATTGAGGTTCAGCTCCGACACCAGTTGCGGAAAGTGGGACATCTGGAACAGTGGAAATGAAGGAACATGGTGGTTCAGCCTGATAGGATTCGCGCCAGGCTGCTCACAGATTAATGCGCGTCAGGCAGTCGGACCACCATGAGCGTACCTTATACCATATCACGAGCGTAATTGATCGCTTCAGCGAGTCTGCCATTTCCGTCTGCGTCCTCGCATCCGTTTCCTGGGTTTCTTCATTCTGTGCCACTACGCCGGGCTTCATCCCGTCCACCAAGGACGGCTCAAGAGCATGCGGTGCTTCCATAGCTTCCTGCATTCGGTGGACAACGACGACAGCATTTGATTGACATCACCAACGACCAATACATCGCACGACAATCCATAATAGCGATGAAGGTAAGAGGCAAGCAGTGAGCGAACTGAAGACCGCAGATCTTGTGCCTTAGACTCACGATGGGTTCCTTCGGTGCTGCAAGGCCTGTTGCGGAGCTGTGCAGGACGTTGTGGACGTTGAGACGGACGACCAGCGCACCGCAAGGTTCCGGCCCCCGGGTTCGTCCATCGAGCACTATTTTCGCACGCACGTTTGGCTTCCGGGAGACCCTCCGGACCACTTCGAGCGCCGCTGCCGCAGTCCTTTCGCAGTCACTGGACTTTCGTGAAGGAACATTTACGCCTAATAGTACTCCGATGCCTATCAAAGAATGCCAATATTTCCCTGTTTCATGCAGGTGATGGGACATAGGATTTCCTACTACACAGTTTCGGACGATCGTTAAAAGCGCTGCATTGGGCATAACATCCTTCTCATAACATCATTAACGTGCCCATCTCACGCTGAATTTTAAGACGAGGGACTTGCGCGGAAGCCCAGGAGATACTCCATGATCTGAAAGGCAGCCACCGGCGAGAATTGCGGGACCCTACCAAGGCCAAGATGTCAATACCAACTGGATAGTACAACATTCGCACGTACATGTGACCACTCAATGCCACCTCCACATATGTAAGGTTCCGCTCGCTATGAGCAGTTCCCATCGCGCCCATACCATCCACGATGAAACTCTCATTAGCGGGTGCCGTCTGGAAGCCTTGAGCACCGTTCCCTATTTCACGGCGTGAGCTCCATTGACTTCTATCACGACTATAGATTCAAAGTCACTCACAAGTCATGCTGCGAGGGCGATGATCCAGAATCAGCGAACCACGACAGCCGCATTGACTGCAAACTTACTTTTGTATCGCAATCCGCGTTCTATGATATCATTTAGGACTCAGCATACGGTCCGTCCGCAGCCAAACAGGAGGCTTACCCCTCAGCGATCAGGATAAAGTCCGCTAAACCATGCACGATAACTGTGCGCTCATTCTTCTCGATAACGCCAGGCAAGACTGACAACGCAGACGGCGCGCTATGATCGTTCCCGTCGCCGCCGAAGACGCTGTTGTTCGAGCACTCCGACCAAGTGAAGTTAAGAGGCGCGTGGATGACGGCCTTCACATCTTCCCGATCGAAGTAAATCGGCGATTGAACGTTAGGGAAGGATCCACTGTACATCATGTCAGAGCGAACTCCTAGAATGGACTGTAGAATACTTACGGGAAACCGAGGACGTCCCAAAGGATGGGATACTATACCAAGAAACGTCAGCAGACTGAGTTCTGGCGAAAGGAGACGCACGCACGGTATCGAAGATGCGATACACATCGAACGCTGGGTTGACCAACAGCGCCGCCTCGAAGATGCTATCCCACACATCGCACTCATCTGAGATATCCGACGTTCCCCCGGGGAGGGGCAAGGGTCCTTTGGGCGGGTACGTCACGTAGTTCTGGGAGTACCCGGCGTAACCGCACTGCTCGGCCGTCTTGTCGAGGTATGCCATGTAAGTCTGGCTGCATTTATGGTCCTCCAATCAGACCGTGCATACTAGGAAGGAGAGGTAACGTACTTCAGGGAGAAGACGTATTCGTACTTGTGTACGAAGTCCACTGCTGGGATTTCCTCTTGCACGACGTCGTATGAGAGCGATGCTATCAAATAGAGAATTAGCAGAGACTCGGGGTTCTAAGCCGGTACTCACGGTCGGAGATCCATATTCCTTTCAGAGAAAGGTCGAGGTCACCAGGATGTGCGTAAATGTAGTTTGCAATATCTAATTAAGAGAGTCAGCGCCCGTGGCACGTACTCCATCTCTGAACCCACATGGGACATAGTATCCTGCATACTAGAGTAAAAGAGATCAGCGACATGGCATCATCAGAAATCGAAGAAGGACTACATACACTTTCACCCGTCACGTACAAGTTCTTACCCTTCAGCTCCGAGAAGACCTCGAGGAACTGCTGCATGAAACCGACAACTTGCGCAGCCAGCTCATCTTCGTTCTAGACCGATGACTACCTTTCAATTCAAGATCACACGACCCGAAGAAATGGAGATTACGGTGATATTTGGGGTGCCCTGCGAGAAACCTGTGCCTACGGGCTGCTCTACCCAGAGCACACTGGACAGGTTCGTCCAGCTGTACTCGTTCGGAGTGGGTCCAGCTTGACCCCAGGACCATGTAATGGGCTAATTGCGACGTCTGAGCGGAAAGTTGTGGCACTTGGGATTTGACCTTACACCATTCTCCTGCCAGAAAGCTTCCAAAGAAGAGCATCCGGGTCCTCCATTCGTCCTGCACCTCGTTTCAGTCACTTGAAGCGTGCGCTCGATTCACCGCTCACCAGAAGACGAGGTCGTCGAGGCTTCCTTGAGGACCAGGAGGGAAGAACCAGAAGTATAGCTGACAATACCTCTACGTTATTGTGTCCTCGCCACCATGAGCCGCTATTGCATACCTGACGCGTCTCGTTCGGGTCGCTGCTGATAGGCAGCAAACCCGCCCAACTCGGGCCCACATCCCAGTTGACGTCCGGAATGCTCGTTCCGTCCACATAGAACTCAGAGGCCTTCGGGTTCGAAAAAGTGATATTCTTCACGCCTGCGCTGGTCGCCCTCTTCGAGAACGCGGCATGGGTGTCCATGGACATCCGTTTCCTAGCCTCATGCTGGCGCGCCTGATGGTCCCTCTTGTTGAGCTGGCGTGCTGAGGACGATTGGAACACGGAGAGAGCCACAAGGGCTGACAAGAGGAGTCGGGACAGCATCCTGGACGAAAACTCCTGCTCCAGGGAAGGACCTTGACGCGCAGCGACACTTTATACCCGCCCTCCCAACTTCTCGCACAGCATCACTCTGAGAAGGCACAATGACCATGCGAACTTCGAGTACTGTGTCATTTTTAGTGATGGTTGCATGGAATGCTTACGACCTTGTGCCGTCTCCGTGGATGCCGACCGTTTATGAGATGGAGCATCCCGGACTGGAAATTCCGTCTGCTATTATTAAGGTCGACCCCGAGAACTAGGACCTGCATGCCCTTTGGACTGGACAGAGTAGCGGTTGCATTCCAATTCTCGTATCGAACATCGGGCACTCGTTCTACCAGTTTTTAGCATACAGGTAGTGTCCATGATTGCTGGGCAATATTGGGTAAGGGTAGGAATTTACCAGTGATTCACCGGGAATATATATATCATGCACCATACTAACCAGCAGAGACGGAATAAGAGCGGCAGACTGCAGTTATTATGTGAAGATTTCAGTGGGACAGGTATAATCCTATTGTAGATTGCCGTGCATAATAGGAACCCTGTCTGCCCTTCAGACGGATTAGGGCGGAGTCAGACGAATGGGGTAGTTATAAAGCCATAATGGAACCAAGTTAGTCGCCTCAACCGATATGTGTTCTTCTCGGTCACCGCTGTGTCCGCTATGCTTGCATGTAAGGTATTGCTAACACGCAGTAGGAGCACTTTCTGATAATTCTAGAGTCTTGTAATGATCAATGAAGCTTGAAGACCAGTTCATAAGAGAAGGTTACAATTCGGGGTCCCAAATCATTCCCCAATCCGTTCTTCTTGAAACGCAGGAACAGCGGAGGACATCTCGGCGGCTATCTTGACCGCTGAAGCTCACGCAGTGAAAACAGTAATTGAGCCACAATACCGATGTGCAAAAATACAATCTAGTACAGAGATGGTCTACAGTTCTATACACACAGGCCAGTCCGAACAAAGACGCCAGTGGTCAAGACAACGACGGGAGTACACACTCTTGTATGAAGTATTCATGGAATCGATTATCGTTGGTAAGCTCCGGGTGAAACGTAGTGAGTAGATGGCGGCCCTGCCGAAGGGCGACAATAGTCCGTGCGTCAGATTCGTCCGCTATATCGGTCTGGGATCGTGGGAGGCACTGGGGAGGTAGCCGGGCTATCACTTCTATTGGTGGGTCGGACGGAGAGGGAACGAGTTCGAAGACAACCTATACCCGGATATGAGTCAGTATGACGAGACAGCAGGATGCTCCTCTGACTCACAGGTGCGCGGATGAAGACACCAGTAAATGGTCGACTTGTATCGCGTAATCCTTCCACCTGAAGGGGAGCCTCGAATGATTCCACCTAGAAGCCGTCAGTTGTTGCGCGAACATGGAACATCAAACTGCCTACCTGTGAGCCCCAACCATTCCGAGCAGTCTTCACAGAGATCCCGCCCAACAACTCCTGCCCACCCTTTTTCGCATTCTCGACTGATTTCGAAAGTAGAATAGCACCAGCGCAGGTTCCCCATACTACTTTCTTCCGCAGGAACTCTTTCAGAGGCTCCAGAAGCCCTGCCGACCGAGCCAGGATCGCCATAGTAGTTGACTCTGCACGCCGGTGAGCAATATGTACAGAGCAAGGTCTGACAGACCTACCTCCTCCCGGGATAATCAGTGCATCACATTTCGCCAGATCGTCCGCAGTCCGAACCTGTACCACGACGATCCTGCGCTTCATCGACAGTCGCTGTAGCATCATCTGATGTTCCGCGAAGGCACCTTGCAATGCTGGATCCAGTCATCAGCATCTTCTAGAACACAAAAGCACTAGAGACGCCGTACCAAGGATACCGACTGTAGCATTCGGCGACGAGCTGGCACTGGACATGCTGGACGAAATTTGCGGGAGGGTGGCGTTAAGGACGACGGAGACGATGGTGATTAAGACCGCCTTCTATAAGTGGATGTCGATCAGGGTCCGATCGGCCCGCGTGCAGAAATGCGGTGCAAGGCTGTTCCGCCGTTCCGCCAAGCTGAAATGCGAAATAGATGAGCGAGTTGACTGCAGGAAGAAATGGATTGAGACTTACACCCGCTAGTAAGCTCTACTTTGAACCCTCAAAACAAGTTGTATGATGTCGTAGATGTCAATTTGTGGAAGATGCAACAGACGAAGTACCACGAAACCGTCATCAGCCTAGAGTGGGCTAAGACTTCTACTGACGCCGATATCTCGCTGCGTACGCATTCGAAGAACGATCTAATGCTCGCACTCGTTCAAGTTATATGGGAAGCTAGGACCTGCCACCCAGCCGACGTGAGCCCGCTTCCCATGCGACCCATACGGAATGTCACTCAGGACCTCTGTGGAGACTCTGACGTGACAACGCCAACGTGAAAGACAACACAGAGGTGCTTTGTGTAGATCCAAAAGCGTTTCGCAGTTCTGAGAGCCCACTGAGATGTTAGTATGACCTTGGCCTCACCCCTGGTGATACAACGTCATAAGCAATGGTACGAATACTGGGAGAGTACGCACGATTCCGACGGAGGTCTTGTCTCGTGGATCTTAAGGTTTTATACAAGCCCTGATTGGCGCGAAGCTACCGGGTGGAAGTGAGCTTATCATCGGGAAAGAGCGGTACTCGGTAGGCATAGGCAGCGTGCGGTGTCCACTCGACGAGGGTAGACCGACCTCGCCCGCTGGTCACCGTCCAGCTCAATTACCGAGGCCAAGGCGGTGTATATGGATTTCATCCTATATCTGAATCCTTACGGAGGCCTCAATATCAGCACGAGTGCTGCCAGGGCGGGTTACGTGGAAATGCGATCTCAGGCTCTGAATATTCCCATTAATTCTGTAACACGAAAATGATAGCCCGCAACTCACTTTTTCGACTGTAACAAGAAGATAGCGGTCTGCGACTGTGTTCATCAGTGCATCAAGACTCATGATCACACCCTTTATAAGGATTTCGGGAACCGATTTAGAGGAAGGCCCCTGCCGGGTCCGGGTCTGCCAGGTCGAGTCACAGTCGCCCCTTCCATGGGAAAGTCTTGAAATCAGTGACCGCTGCAGAGTGATGTGTTCAATACCTGCGCACGACGTGCAAGACGATGACGCGGACGGCGGACGGCGCGGGAGACTGTTCTGTTGGCCGTACGCATTGCCGTGGGAAACAGAGATATTCATATTTTCCTTGAATTTCTGCAGTTTTGAACTTCGAGCTCACTACTCCGTCTCGTTGAACATCGTGTGTTGCGACGCCGCCCCTATGTCTGAACCGCAAGATGTGTCTTTTAACGACGAGGGACCGAAGACCGAGCCATCTCAAGAAATCCTGAAGGCATTGCAAGCGCTCCAGGACAATCAGCTACAACTACCAACTGGCGAAGAGAACAGTCAAGAGACCGTAGCAGCCGACGATGACGGCAATGCAAATGCAAACGGAGCGTCAATGGAAACTGTTGCGACTGAACCGGCTGAGCCAGCTGAACCACCTTCCGAATGGGACTTGCTGCAAACACGCCTGCACGACAACCCGCACGTCACAGATGCGTGGCACAAGCTTGTCGACCTGGCTGAGAGTTCCGGCGATATTGAGAAGATTAAGACCGTCTACGACTCCTTGCTGCAGACGTATCCCAACACTGTTCGCCAAGTTCACCCTCATGCCTGATTACCGCGTCTCACCTGTTTTATCAAGTCTGCTGCTCAGATCGCGTACATTACGCACTTCCTGGACTCGGGAGAGTTTCAGCCAGCGCAAGCGCTGTTCATAAAGTTCTTGAGGACGTCCCCGGACGTTGATCTGTGGAAATTCTACCTTACATATGTCAGGTTCGTGGTGAGGTGCTGGGTGACTGAGACGTGACTCTGACAGGCAGCCAGGCGAATGAATACGTCTCCAGCCACGCGTGATGAAGTGCAGAAAGCATACGAGTTTGCACTGAAAACAGTGGGCCAGGATAAGGACAGCGGAGAGATATGGAACGACTATATTCAGTTTATCAAGTCGCGAGAGGTACGCCTGTGCATACAGCGACGCAGAATTTGAGGTTTGACCCCTGAATTAGATTAGCACCACTTGGGAGGAACAACAGAAGATGGACGCGCTTCGCAAGATCTATCACCGTGCCATCCCTATTCCGCTCGAAAATCTTGACAAACTGTGGGCAGATTACGAGGCGTTTGAAATGGGCTTGAACAAAGTTACCGTGCGTACTTATCATCTCACTACTGTCGATGCATATAGCGATATGGGAATCATAGGGCAAAAAGTTCATCTTGGACTTGTCTCCGTCGAACGTGCAAGCGCGCACCGTGTATCGCCAGCTTCAGAGACACGTAGCATTGCTGTTCCCGCCAGCGCCGCCGTCAAAAGATGGCCGGCCACACCTCTATCTGCCGTCGCCTCCTACGTTCACCCCACCTGAACGCGCTCTTGTCGGACAATGGAAAGCGTACCTTAAGTGGGAGGAGAGCAACCCGCTGGATATCGAAGAGAAGGATAAGGCGACATTCATTCAGCGAGTGCAAATGGTCTACCGGAAAGCTGTCATCCGCATGCGGTTCTTCGCCGAGATTTGGTGAGATCCAGGTGGTGATCTGCTGCAGACCAAGCAAGCTGACGTCTCTTCCAGGTATATGGCTTATGTATGGACTAAGAGTATAGGTAAACAACATGATGCTGTTGGTCTCCTGGAGGCCGGCATTGAAGCCAATCCATCGAGGTCTGTGGTTCATAGCCCGCTCATCCCCACTGTTACTGAACCCTCGCTCCAGTTTCTTACTCAACTTTGCCTATGCTGAAGAGCTCGAGCTTCGAGGCGAGAAAGAAAAAGTTCACAAGGTGTACGAGAAGTTTCTTGAGACCCTCAGCAAAGAACTGGAGCAGCTCGAGCAAAAGATCACGCCCCAACCTTCGTTTAACGCTGGCGACGTCAATGAGAGCACGACTAACAGCGTGACGGCGGCCGGGACTTGGTCAGGTTATAACGGGACCGGCACTGGTTCGAATAACTCTTCGTTCAACTCCCAAAGCTCCGATGACGCTCCGACGAAGACCAAGGAACTCGCTGACCGACGGACTGAATACGGTCTAGTATATATAATGTACATACGCTTTGCTCGGCGTGCCGAAAATGAGAAGAGCGCCCGCTCCATCTTCGCTCGTGCCAGGAAAGACAGATGGACACCTTGGGAAGTGTACGAGGCGCACGGTACGATCGAGGCTCCTTCTTTTGTTCCGCGTTGATCAGGCACTAAACACGATGTCTTCTTAGCCCTTATGGAGTACCACTGTCAGAAAGAGACCCTGGCCACGAATCGAATTTTCGAAGCCGGGCTAAAGATGTTTGGGAACGAAGTCGAGTTTGTCCTTCGTTACCTTGGATTCCTCATATCCATCAACGACGAAAATAGTAAAGTTCCGCCGTGCAAATGGTATTATAGCCCCGCTCACGATTGTTCCGCATAGATGCGCGTGCGCTGTTCGAGCGAGTTATCGGTTCTTTCCCCCCAGATAAAGCTCGTCCTCTCTGGGAGCGGTGGGCTAGATACGTTTACCAGTACCAAAACCTGGAGACCGCACTGAACCTCGAGAAGCGCATTGCTGAAGTGTATCCCACCGGTACGATCAATGATTTGTCGGGCTCGGTACAAGCTCACCGTCTAAACGTCAGATCCTCCCATCAAACGCTTTGCGCAGCGCCAGACGTACCTTGGGACGGACGCGATTGCTGCACGAGACCTGGGCTTCGCGTTTGCCAGGCAGCCTGCGCCGAGCGCTTCCACCAGTAACGCTCTTGCCGGCCGCTCCGACACTGTCCAGAATATACTGGCCGCCTCCAAGGATCCCAACGCGAACGCTCCGTTCCAGACGCAGCCGCCATCCTCTGGATACAAGCGTGCCCCCTCGCCTGACCATAAGAGACGCGATGATGGTCCCAGCAGGCCGGGCGACGGCCCTCCTCTGCACAAGAGGGCGAGAGCATCCCCTCCGCCACGAGACAGGGACCGTGATAGGTGGGACGGACCACCGCCGCGTCGGTACGGAAGTCCGGGATGGGATAGAGACCGCGACCGGCGGGGTCCTCCGCCGCGGAGGATGGAGCACGAGAGGGAGGAAGAAAAGCCAGTCATGTTGCCTCAGATCCTTTCTCGTTTCATCGGGCAGATACCGTCTGCTGCCGCTTTCAATGCGTATGGCGGTATGTCGCTCTCCGCAAATCAATTTGTGTCTGTGTGCTGACGAACCCCTGCTAGAACCCGCATTCCGGACTGATGATCTAATGCAGGTGTTCCGCAACGCTATCATTCCTAGTGTGACAAGAGCACGATCCCCACCGCCTCCACCTCCTCGACCGAGTGAGTATCCTCTCAACGTCTTCATGTATCGCTCAACTGATCTGTGATTGTGCAGCACGACCACCTCCTGATTACGGCCCCTATCAAGGACCAGGAGGAGGCCGTGGCGGAAGACGTTACTAGGATACGGTAGGTAGTACGCATAGCAGTATGTTTATGTCCTATGAGCGCGTGAATTGGTTCAATCAAAAATATGACATCCCTTGATCTTGTCTTGTGGTGCACGACTTTCCAATACTGTGAGAGAGGGTGGAAGTTCAAACGTTCATAAACTATGGTTTCCACCAACAAGCACTTTGCACGGGACATTAATATTCGGTGCATGATCGGCTACCATTGAGTATATCGCTATTTCCTCCCCACCACATGCATGGTCGTGTCTACGATTTCTGAATGACAGCTGGTTTTGCTCTAGCATCTGCCTGAACTTCATATATCGGGCGACGCCGGGAACTCAGAGGCTCAAAAGGCAGGATTGACCGTCCAAGCTAAGCTTGGATTTGTCAAAAATGTACAAGGCAATGCATATAAGAGTAATAAGACAACAATTCACAAAAGCAGTTAATCTACAATATGATAGAGTGGAGCAGAGTCAACGTTCGGAAGGCTCGATATAGAGAAACCCAGCATGCCATCAGCGAGCGTATGGGTGGTACCCATGCTGCCCCCTCTGGCCAGTCCTCTGCGGACCAACACCCGCCTGGCCACCTGCACCTCCTGGACCAAAGCCCCTCGGCCCACGGGGGATATTCCCGCCCATCCCACCCTGCATCATGCCAGGCATCCCAACCCCGCCCATAGCACCTCCACGGCCCATACCCATAGCAGGATTCCCAGCCATCCCACCCGCTCCCATCGGGCCCCTATTCATACCCATCCCCGGCGCGCCACCCATCCCCATACCTCCCATACCGCCCATCATACCGCCCATACCACCCATCATCGGATTCATGCCGCCGCCCATCATGGGGTTCATGCCGCCGCCCGACATCTGGAACATGCGCGTGTAGAGCGCTGCGAGGGCCTGCGGATCGAACGGTGTGTTGCCCGCTGGGGCTGCTTGCGGGACGGGGCCAGAGGACTGGGCGGCGTTGAACCCGCCTCCTTGGCCACCGAAGTTGCCTCCGCTAGCGCCTCCGCCGCTGTACCCTCCCTGGCCACCTCGACCTCCTCCTCCTCCGCCACCCTCGTTGAAGTCACGCTTGTACCGCGGCTCCGCGAGCTTCACATCAATCTGCAGCAGCAGTGAGCGGTCTTCTCCAACAAAGAATAGGCGCAGACTTGAGCTTACCATCTTGCCGTCAATCTCGAGCTTCCCAAAACCGAGAATGGGGGTGACATCAGCGTCTTCAAAAGACACGAACCCGAAGCCTTTGCTGCGTCCTGTCTCACGATCCAA
The DNA here is from genome assembly GCA_004369045.1 of Heliocybe sulcata. Taxonomy (NCBI): domain Eukaryota; kingdom Fungi; phylum Basidiomycota; class Agaricomycetes; order Gloeophyllales; family Gloeophyllaceae; genus Heliocybe; species Heliocybe sulcata. The sequence continues at coordinate 217,785 of ML213507.1, read as the reverse complement.
CATAACCGTGGAATCGATGACCTTGCCAAATTGCGAGAAGAATTCCCGCATGGATTCGGAGGTCACGCTGCCAGCTAGACCGCCTATGAAAAGCTTCGTCGCGCGCTGGTGCTCCTGGCGAGGAATGGCTCGCTTAGGGTCAATCTGCGGTCAAGTAAGTAAGCTAACTTGGGTGTAATTCAAGGGACAGGTGCTACGTACTATTTTACCGTCGAGGACGTGCTCCCGGACCATGACAGCGTTTACCGAGGCCGGTTCATCGAACGTCAAGAATGCAAAGCATCGCGAGCGACCGGCAGCGTCCCGCATGATCGTGCACGCGTCGACTTTACCAAATTGCGAGAAGTAGTTTCTGAGAGTCTCTGGAAGCGGAGGTTCAGGTTCAGTGTTACGCAAGTACAAATAAACACGATATCTACCATCCGTTGTATCCCAGTTCAGCCCGCCAATAAACATTTTGCTGCAGGTAGCGAGACAGAAGGACAATTAAGACATTGAGGGCAACGTTGACGTTGGAGCAACGCGACATAGGAAGGCAAAGAATGGTATTAGTATCAGTAACCTAGAACAGGAGGGGTTATGACACAAGATAGAAAATGGGGGGACTCTACTGTGTAGTGACTGCGTGTTTCTCGAGTGCTAGCCTAGCTTAGAGGGCCTTGTGGCCTAGCTTTGTAGCTGCCTAGCTTAGACTAGAGAACGGAACGCTAGAGCTAGTCCTAGTCGACAGAGATCCGTAGCTAGCGCGAGGCGAGACGTCTACGCCAGCCCATCCCCAGTATCATCATCACTTCCAACCGCCAGAGTCTGGCCACCCATGTTAGTGCGCATTGAAAATGGTGACTCACCCTTCGTCCTTCATTTCTGAGGGCCTGACACTTCGGTGTTCGGACACCGGTATGTACTGGCTGCTGCCATTTTGCTGATGAGGAGGCGAGGGCTGGCTATACTCGGTCCGTTCCTGATATGTTGGTATCTGCTGCGTCTCCGAGGTCGAGGTGTAGCTCTGCACTGCTTGCGGTTGCTGTGTCGGCGTGGCGGACGTCGTCTGGGCAGTCTGCGGCTTCACTGCAGCTTGCGAGGTGGACGGTGCCGGCGCTGGTGACTGCTCCGGCTCTGGGTTTTCGTCTTCGGCTGCGGGATACTCTTCGAGTTCCTGCTTCGACAAGTCCTTGCCGTCAGCGGCGAAGTCAGTCTCGTCGTTGCCGTAGAGGTCTGAGCAGACCCAGTCAGAAGCTGCTAAGCTGCCCCAAAGGCATTATCTCACCTCCGTAAAGGTCAGCGTCGAGGTCAGACATGTTTGAAAGATGAAAGCAGAGAAGAAAGGATGTGCGTCGCCTTGTATCGAGAATTGCAGCCAGATCATGTCAGTTCGGAGTTTAAATAATATGCGCACGCCACATGCATGTGGCTGCCGACGGCACACCGCTTCAGAAGTCTCAGTTTCATAGTCTCAGTTTCATGAGGTCCAGTAACACAACACTCCTTTTCGCCGGAGGAAACAGTACCATGAATCCTAGAGTGCTACTAGACACCTGGTTTTTTCCTGGTCCGTCAGTGCCGGCGATATCAAACACGCGTCGGGGACGTTCGGACTGCACTATTCTCATGTTTTGCCATCTCACCGAGTGAATGTAACAAGGGTCATCTGCTTGACCGGTGAGTGACTTGGCATTCTGTTCAGCCGCATGTGTCGGTTGTCTCGCATTAGAAATTCACTGCAGCACGCGGATGCAGATCATAGATGTACCGGAACGTCATGATGCAAATAATCTCGTCATTTTCCCCAGTGGACGCTCTCCTGGTCAGCTGAGCCAGAACATATCATTTTCCTCTTACGCTCAGTTTCCTCTTACGCATACTTATAGCACGAGGAATCCTCTGACTGTCAATGTCTGCTCGCAGCCACCCACTCTCCAGATACCCATTGTGGCTCACCCGCTGGGTGGGCTATAGACCAGGCCAACCAAAGAAGCAGCCGAATTATGTTGTCTGGTTCTGGTCCTTTATCGGCGCATTCAGTGGCCTCTGCATCTTACAAGCCGTGTTCAATTACTCGCATTATTTCTTGCGACGGCATGTCCCAGGCGTCATAGCTAGTTACGTGCGTCCCACATCTCCCATCTTACCCCTACGCTCTAGTGTTAATATTTGAACAGGGCGCGTCTGCAGTCCTCGTCTACGGTGCCATAGAAGCCCCCCTCTCCCAGCCCCGCGCCCTAATCGGCGGCCACTTCCTCTCCGCCCTCACAGGCATAATCATCACCAAGCTCTTCTCCCTCATGCCCAACAAAGCGCGCCTCGACTCCCTCCGTTGGCTCGCAGGCGCCCTCAGCACATCCACCGCCATCGTCGTAATGCAAATGACTGGCACAACGCACCCGCCTGCAGGCGCAACTGCCTTACTTGCTGCTGTTAATGCGGAAGTGTAAGAGATCGGGTGGTATTACCTGCCGGTTGTGTTACTGTCTTCGACGTTGATTTTGGTGGTGGCACTGCTAGTGAATAATATTCAGCGGAGGTACCCGGTGTTCTGGTTCAGCCCGGCGGAAGTTGTGCCTGCGAAACCGTCGGACGAGCTGGAAGGAGAGCCGAAGACAGTTCGATCTAGTGGAATGTCAACACCCAGCACGATAGTATGATCGGGTACGGACGTTAGTTATGTAGCACTATAACTTAGAAAATTATCATGTATCCTACCATCACTTATAATTACATCTGTATATCCATACAACAACCTAGTCATGCATACAGCGAGCAAGAAGCGTGACGACCTCCACCACCCGCAGGCGGCGTCCACAACCTGTGCAGTGACTCGTGGGCCGTCGTGAGCCCTCCTAGCAGAACCACTAATCCCTTGCTGGTGTTATAGGTGCCAATAGTGGCTGCTCATCGAAATGCGCAAACGACTTTAACAAGAAGCTATAGCTCCCATACTCGCCCTAAAATACATGCTCGTGAATCTTCCCTTTTCTTGGTCCATTAGAATGCGATGGCACTTACGATGATGTTCTGCGGGAACCCCTTATCAAATGGCAATATTCCCTCTAGGTACGCAATCTGCTCTTTCGACAGCCTTATATCGAGCGCCTCGATGTTCGCGTGCAGGTGTTCGACCTTGCGCCCGCCGATGACGGGAAAGACGAACGGCGCTTTGTGCATGGTGTACGCAATTGCCACTGCATCCCCGGACCATTCCTCAGGGTCTGATTGAAAATATGATGGGATGGAAGTAGCTTACCAGCTTGGACCGACTTTGCTCCGACTTCTTTCGCGACGACTTCCAGCGCATCACACATCTTCTTCTCGTCGGGCGTGCGTTCCCACCCGCCGAGAACGCTCACGCGCCCGTTCTCGCCCGTCTGGCGGCGCTGCTCTTCGTCGGCGTCCGAGCGGATGTGGCCCTGGGCGAGGACATTCCAGAACGTCAGCGCAAGACCTAGCAAGTGTAGTCACGGTTAACTCGAGTTCGAGGGGCTAGAAGGGGGCGAACGGACCTTCGTGCCGGCACATTGGGAGGATGTCGCGCTCGATGTCGCGTTGCAGGACGGAGTACGCGGCTTGGTAGACGACGAAAGGTGTCTTGCCTGTGTATTTTGCATAGGAGTTGGCTTTCGTGACGAGCCACGATGGTGAATCAGATATGCCCTGGATGCCATATCAAGTCAAATGAAAGACACTCAAGCAGCGTATCGATGAAGTCAAGACCAAACGCACGAGGTATAACACCTTTCCTGATAACACCAGCGCATGCAGCCCGTCCATTACCTCCTCAATATCCGTGTGCAGGTCCCAGAAATGCAGATACAAAATGTCGATGTACGACGTTCGTAGCTGCTTCAAGCTTTCTTCAACACTGAGGCGGAGGTTCTTGAGGTTGTTCCCGAGGAAGTTTACACGTTGTTTGATCTTGGGGTTCGAGGCTTGGAAGTTGTTGCTATACTATGAGGGGAGTAACGGTGACATTCAGACATATGGGATATGAGGGACGAGCGAACCTTGGTGGAGATAATGAGCTGATCCCTAATCCCCCGCTGCTCTGCCCACTCTCCGATAAATTCCTCCGAAGAGCCGTCCTGGCTACCCTCCTTGTCAGCTCACTCTTCCACCACACGAAACGCTCGATCCGCACTCACTAGTTCGTCGCAGTATCAATGAAATTTCCTCCCGCCTCGAAAAATGCGTCCAGCAGCGTGAACGATGACTCTTTATCCATCGACCCGAACCCAAGCTTCGCCCACTTGTCGCCGATGCTCATGCCCCCGAGCTGGAGGGGGGAGACGTGGATAGCTGCGCGCGGGGCGAGCTGGCGGTAGCGCCCGAGCTTCGTCGGGGGTGGAGGGGGCGCGCCGAAAATCGACATGTTTGGAGGGCGATCACGAGGGGAGCACGAAGGGAAGAGAGCAAATAACACTAGTGGCGTTGGTTGGCATTTTGAGGCCTATATCATCCCCGCCTCAGGCAACTTGTCAGGCAAGGCGCCGTTATGGATCGTGCGGCCGTTCAGTTACGTGAACAGTGATCTGCTGCATGCATAAATAGCAGAGTATTGATCCTAGTATTGCGAATGTGTCGTATTGACCGCAGTTTCAGTATTCAAGCTTCACCGATGGCACCCGATTTGACGAGATGCTTGGAACGCGGTTCATTTCCCTGCGAGCTTGAGCGCCAGGAGTTGCCAAGATTACGAAGCGTGTAGTAGAATTCATATACTTCAAGCTGATTAATTCTTAAGGTGTAGTTCTGGTCAAGCATGAGGCAGAGAGGAATGTCAAATCGACCTAAGGCAACGTCGCAGGCTCGCAGCCACAAATTTGTGGCTGCTGTGCAATTCAGGCTCCGCCGGTTACGTAACGCTCATTAGTATGGATGCCACAAATGCCTTACGGTTGGTTTCCCTTAGCAAGGAAGGCTTATTTCACTCGATTTCGGAAAAATGTTACAACAAACTTGGCGCAAATACAGTTGCCGATCTTCATGCGGGTCTGTTGCAATACTGTACATCATTGGATTCATGGTTAATTTTCTGTATATATAGCACTTACCGTGCGAACTTCCAGCGGCGCACTAGTTTGCCATCTTCTGCACATCATATGTCTTGAGAGCGCAACGGATATCCCTTCAAACGCAAGGAAAGAGCAGCAGTTGAAACATCAGTTAGGCCTGGGAAAAGACATCCTCTACCGCTTCTCAATTTAGAAGGAGCACTTCCATTTGCGTAGGCAGCTATCTTACAACGGCGCACGCCGTATTAGCGACGATCCACGTCAAAATTCTGCGTCGCAGTTTGATGACGTCGCGGACGTCTCAGGTATATATATGAGAGAGAACCTTTGGAAAGCTGGCTTGCACCTATTCCCCCACACCCCTTCAGCCTCATATCTCCTGCGTTGACATGGGAGACCAACTTGGTTTCGATACCCTGCCTACGCACGAGCTCATATGATTCCTTTCTACACGGTCATTCTTGGCTCTGACTATGAGGAAACGTGCTGGTGTCGTAAATCGTCGCCATTCCCTTCGATAAAGGGACATGGAAAGCGAGGTACGCTTCCTGGGACACTGCTTTGACCTCGAGTAATTCATTGATATGTGCCGCACCCGTATGTCGCATTCTGATCAGCGTCTTTGTTTTATCTTAAGCAGGCTTAGCACCATTCGACCGACGAGACCATCACCTCGTGTATGAACTAGACGCACCTCACAAAGGTCCATAGACTCTGCTGTGAGTTGGTACGCACCATCGCGGACTTTGTGCCTTGCAATCGCACATCGCGGTGTTAAGCGGCGAGTCTAAAACCAGGTAAATCCAGGCAAGAAGGACCCGGGTGTATTTTGACTTTTAAAAGATCTCTTACTGAAAACGGCAAGATCATCTGTCGAAGGTCGTGCGACCGTACCGTGAGGGCCGAGCGGGTGCTATGCCCGCCACGCGCACTGCGCCAGGCAAGTCCAGGAGCCACAAGATTAGACGGAAGCAAATTGGAGGCGGTGTGGGATGTCTCATCGTTGACGTCGTCTTCATTCGGGAATCATTCTCCACAAGACCCGACTTAAATGAACGCCAGACCGCAACGCCACCGGTTACTGAATTGGGCGGGAAGAGCTGCCTTTTATGAGGAGGCGATTGTCCTCGTTGCCATTCATTGCCGTTGTTCCCTCGAGGATACATAGGTCGCCGTCATCTTACGTCGAGAGAATGCTCGGAAACACGTTTTCTGACAGCTCTGGCCGCCAGAGCCAGGAAAGATCAGAGGTTTATCAGCCGCGATGTTGATAGACGCCGGACCGAAGCGTATAGCCTGCCAGGACGCCTCGAGGCGACCTTCCTAACGCGGTTGCCCACCTCGTTTGCGCCAACCATCTGCAACTTGGTGCCGTTGTCCGCCCGTCTCTTGTTAGCCACGTTGGAAACGCGAGTACAAAGAACCGTGCGTCAGCTATATGTGATCGTTTATCCGTCTTTGCGGCGCATGCTCTTTCGTTCTGACTTGTCTCGTCTGTACCTCCTCTCAAGCAGTGAATTTCTATCTCGACGCGTGCAATAATGTCTGTGGATCCGTCTCAGCGCAACAGGAAGACTCAGAGCTATCAGGGGCCGCAAGGTGAGCGTTCAAACTGAACCTTCTTTGTAAGATCGCGTTCGGGGAGCGCGAGTCCAGTTGTGGCTGCTTCAGTAGAATGGCTGGCCTTATATTACGTTTGAATGTCAGATTCTGTCTCACTCTAATCCCAATACATCCTGCGGTACATACTTGGCCCTCTCTTACCCGTTTCGTTGTATTCTCTTTCCCGAGACGCGTTTTGTTTCTCTGGTCTCCTGCGCGCTTCACGAGCGTATACACTAGCTGTCTTGCTAACACGTATCTGTTTGATTCCAAGGTGTACCTCAGAACATGAACATTTCGCCCAGGGAAGCCTCACCCTCCCCATCCTTCCGTGAGCGCCAGAGGGCGATCAAAGGTCAATCGGTGCCGCTAGTCTACTCGCATGCACAGCAGCCCAGCCCGACCATGTCGAATTCATCCCATCAATCCAAACGATCCCCACCCCCGAGCTCTCGAATCTCACCGACTCATGTCATCCCTGGTCCTCGGGATCTGGCGCAGGAACGCCCGGTGCCCATGCACAGCTTCAGTCAGCCCGATATCCGCCAAGGGATATCACCACCGCATCCACCTCCTCCTCCTCAGCACTCCATGAGCCAATCAGAGGTCCCGACCCAGTATAGCACGAACCCCGTCCTTGGCTATCCGCGCCCCATCAATCGCGCAGCTCAGGCTCCGTTCTTGACGAATTATGAGCAGATGGAGAGTAGCTGGCAAATGACGGATGAGTTGATGGCTGAAATTGAGCGTGCTGACTTGCAGCAGACGCAGGCTGCCGGTACCTTTGGTGTGGCATATGCGGGCGGTGCGGCTAGCGGCGCTATTGTTGGGTCCCCGCCGAAGGACTACACCCTGGAGAGAATCAGGTCCTCAGAGAGAGCTAGCCCCAAGGACTCCGATGGCTCCCAGGGTTCCCTCGGTCGTAGGCAGGGTCAACGGGAACGGCCCCAGAACACTCAGGGCTTGAGAGATAGTCCAACAGGAAGGCCTCTGCCCACGTCGACTTCTCCGAATAGCCAGCTGAGTCGCCGTCACACGTCTCCGGACGGTCTCGACAGCGACCAGACTGCGGTTTACAATGGCTACGAGCGGGAGTATTATCCAGCGCCTAATCGCGTTCCACCCCCGCTGACCCGCGAGGGCTCGAATGTCACGGCGCCCGAGTCGGGGACGATGCGCGGGACTCCGCCTGCGGTGTCGAAGCTGTCTGGCCAGACCCCTCCTGCGCAAGCTGCCAAGGCCCGTACGCCCGACCGGTCGCTTCCTGTACAGGAAGAGCCCGAGGAGGATTTGAACGTCGGAACGTCGAAAGCGCCTCAGAGGCGGTCTACTGAATATAACCGCCGGGACGTCGAGCTGGTGAATGACCGTCACCCTTCCCCGACTCCCTCTTCAGATATCCATCCTGAAGGCAACGACGTGCGCTACAGCCCTCGGGAGGATCGTCACGATGACGGACGTGCCAGTCGAGCAGAGCACAGGGAGGATGACGATGTAACGCTGAACGAGCACTCTGAAGATGATCACGACCACCAACATAAAGATAATCTCTCGCCTTCCGAATCCGAAAGTTATACTCCCCGTTCGCCTACTGCCGATTTACCCGCTCAGTACGGAGGCGACGCCCGTTATGGAACCCCGAATGCGGATTTTCAACAAACTATCCGTGCTGCTAAGACTCGCGGTGGGATTACGGATCAGCTTGGGCTGAGGGGGTTAGAGCAAACCTTCGAGACAATGCTGGAGCCTCCTGTCCAACAATCCACCCGGCAAGCCGTGCCCGGTCGACAAGCTCAGCACCTTTCATACACGCAGGAGCTGCAGAACTTCTTTGACGAGTCCGCTTACCTGCAGGCCTACATGGCATCTCCCCGTCCAGGTGCACCCGTCCCTCCTACTCCGCACAGCCAGACAGCAGCCCCCTCTCCTTCGCCTCTGATATCGGGTCTTCGCTCCGAGCTTGGCCCGAGTCCCGCGCCGCCAATGCCGATTGGATCGCCGTACCCATACCCGTTCACGCATATCCGCCGTGCGCATGGTCACATCCCGTCTCAGCAGTCGTCGAATTATGATCCCAATCACCCGGCGGCGATCCAGGAGCAGCTGGCAAGGCAGATGCAGATTTACGCGATGAACAATGCGGCAATCATGTCTGACTCTACGCTGTCGCCGTCGTCGACGCCGTTCCCTGGTCCTGGATATAATCCTTGGGCTTTCTTGCCGACGACACGTCACCTGCGGAACGGGTTTGATGCGTCCATGAGTATCCAGTCGAGCCCTAGCCATGAGCCGCTGGAGCTTCTGCCTCCTCGTATCGTTCGGGGTAAATCACTGAAACACACTAAGCCGTCGAGTAATCTCCGTGCCGTGCAAACGTCTTCAAAGCAGAGGAAGCCGCCTCCGCGGGTAGAGAGTACGCAGCCTAGAGACACGAGTCCTGACAATACATCGGGCGAAGAGACTGCTGGAGAAGAGAAGGTCGAGGAGCCTGGAGAGGTGCAATGGGTGAACGGCGTATCACAGGACGACACCGGCGAGTGGGTGGACGAAGAGGACGAGGACGAGGATGATGAGGACCTGTTGGACTTGGAGTTCCATCCTACATACATCGGCAATCCCGATAAGCGAAGAAGGAAATGGGACACTCGCTGGGATGAGCTAGTGCAGGCTGTGAGTGGCATTCTTTCCTGCCAGCGTGGAGAGGCTGATAATGACATGCGCTGTGATCCAGTTCCAGGCACTCGACCGTCAGACGGACACGACGCTCGTGCTGCTAGCGTCGCCGCCACACTCCACAAAGCTGCATGCCTTGACCTCGAGATCGATCAAACGAGACCCGTCTTTGCGACACTCGCCTGCAATGGCTTCGATTCGCACGTCCTTCACCCACATTGCTTCGCAACGTCGAATTACCCGTTCCAGGATGACGTCTCTCGTTGAGCGACTGGCCCTCCACTCTGACGTATCGGCTGATGGCTCGGATGTAAGCTCGAGCTCGCGCGAAGAGGACCTAAAACGCGCCTTGGAGGCTGCTTTGGGCAGTCTGGGCGCGCTTGGGAACATTTATGAGCAGAGGGAGGCTCGGTGGAGGGACGAGATGAGGCGTATCAGTGATGAGAGAGAACGGGTGGAGTTGTTGCTGAGGCAGACCCTTGGAAGCAGGCTTCCGAACGGCGATGGGGCCGGACACACACTCTAAAGTCAGGTAGAGGATAAGTAGGGGGATGGAATGTCGGAAAATTTGAACGGATGGTTGATGTGTATGCTCTTTCGCAGCCAATATCGACAAAACCCGTAACCTTTCTATGCTTTCTTAATACACGTATGTACAATAGGCTCTATGATTCCCAACCTTCGTTCTGTTCTCTATTTATGTAGGAAGATAAAACATTCCTTGTATGGGGAGTGTTGTACCCGCCTGAGCGGCACCGAAGCATAAATACTTCTAAAGAGATCGAGACAAAGAACTGAAGAAGTCCGAAGCCGCAGTTAGGCGACTGAGGCGCAGAGTGGATCATCCTACTTCAGGTACCACTGTCCCAGGAGGCCGGCAGTGACAAGGTAGCCTAACTGGCTATTTGTCTTCCAGGCGTTCATCATGCATCAGTGTTCGGCCACATGACATACGTGGAAGCGCTCACATCGAATTTGTACTGGCAGTCCTCGCCGTTGTCGAGATCCAGCGTGATCAGCTGCCACGCAAAATGCGCAGCGCAGCCTCCGACGGCGACGGCGTAGTAGAGCCACCCTTGGCCAGACTCCACGCCTGCGTACACGAGAGCGCCTACAAAGGCGGCGGCAAAGAGGGCGAGGATCTGCTTCACGTAGTCGCCGAATAGGACGGCGCATGATTTGACGCCGGCTTTGATGTCGTCTTTGCGGTCCTGCAGGCGCGATATCGTAAGGCAAACGCATGGTATGAACGGACCGTTGAGCTGACCTGGCACGCGTAGATCGTGTCGTAGACAATCGTCCAGCTGCAACCTCGAGGATCAATAACGGTGATGGTGGACGAAGAGTAGGGATTCGTACCAGGGAATACCGAATGTTAGGACCCACATTGCTGGCGATCGGTAGTCGTCGGGTGAGGACATCAGCCAGGCTGTAGGGACTCCCCAGCCCATGGCGAGACCTGCCGTGGGTCAGTGAGGGCCCGTGGAGATTGGGGACGGACATACCGAGCCAGGCTTGGGGCCAGTTCGTCCACCGCTTCATGAGCGGATAGAGAGCGTGGATGGGGAAGACGCCGAAGGCGCCACAGATGAATCTGGAGATGCCATTTCTTTAGAGAGTACAAACACTGGTTGAGAGTGCTGGGCTCACGCTTCCTTGTTCACAGCGGATAGCATCGCAAAGAAGATGGCGAGTTGGAGGAAGAGGAAGACCCAAGCTTGGAAGAGGGACAGCCGTCCGGACGGAAGAGGCCGGTTCTTGGTCCGCTCTAAGTCGCTCGTGTTAGGTAGGTCGAGGAATGAAAGGATAGAATCGAGTACGAACCAACTTGGCGGTCAAAGTCGATGTCGCATATGTCGTTGAGGGTGCAGATGGCACAATGCAAGATCGTGTTGGCAATCAAGAATCCAGCAGCGTATTTCAAGAGTACCAGGGGATCCGCGGGCTTTCCGTGGCATCCTAGAATGTAACCCCATACTGAAGAGACGAGTTAAAACGCGGTCGTTGATGCGAGAGTAGGAATCTCTCACCACAAGGCCAGAACATGAGCATGGTGCCCCGAGGCCAGTGCGTCATCCGGGACAGCTCCCAGTACGGCTGCCACCATGGCTGAGGCTTGGAGACAGCGGATATGAGACGAACGAGGGGCGTATCCTCTGATGATTTAGCGGGTGCCATGAGGGTAGTAAGAGTGGATGTCTCCCATATCTCGGACACTAGAAGGCTTATATATGGCCTCGGGTGTCTATGTGCATGCTTAGGTTATTTGGTGGTTATGGCCGATTGCACAAACCATGTCGATCAGAGGGCATGTGGTCATCAACATGTCCGTGAGGACTATCGGGTAAGAAAGGGACGGATAGAAGCACTCACTAGCCAAGGCCAGAGAAGCACGATCCACAGCAAGGCGCCCGAGGTTCATCGTACCTAGACACGCGCAGTGTCATAGATCTAAGGTAGTCGGCTTACGCTTGCTGCTAGAGCTCTCGTCAAGGCGGGATGCTGCCATATAGTGGCGAGCTCGAGGATGCATACACCATGCACCGATCTCTGAGCGTCGAGCCATTCGCAAAAGTCATCCTGTGCGATGGCTGAGACTTCACTCCCTCCACTGTAGGGTTCTAATGAGCTGCGGTAATTCCGGTGGTTGACAGCCAGGTTATCATTGGTCCTACGCATCTAGAGCATACTCGTTCTACTGCTCAGCCAAATGAGACCTCTAAACTCGAAGCTGCATACTCACATACGTCCATATGAGGTTGTCGCGTAGTATGGGAACGTCTACAATCGGACGGGCCCACAGATTACCGGAAAGTGGGAAAATACAGACCACTTGAGGCATCCCCGGTTTGATCCTGATGGCGACAGCGTTGGAACGAGGACATCGCAGATGTGGCGCAAGGCGACTGCAAGAATAACTTCCTTTATGAGGAATCTAAGAGCGAGCGCTCTATAGCAACCAACATATCGCCGGATAGCAGTCGAGATTCCAGGTCATGATCAAGGAAGCGTGCAGCGCTATCGCCAAATGAGATAGCGATGCCCGAGAACCAGCAGTGTGAGCGACATACCTGATAACGCGAATCATAATTCAGAGTCTAAGAGGAACTAAGTTCTGAATACTACCTCAAATTCAGCTGAGTATGACGGCCAAGATTGCCTAGTGCAAGTCTGAGCGCAAGACATCTATCGTCGGGGATCTGTGCACTCTCATTTTTGATCTGAGGCCGCGTGATGACATTCAACTCACCGCCGGTAACTTGACTGATCTGCGAGCTCGGCTCGCGTCTCATTCGAAGCCTCTCGCTACAGATATCGAGTGCACTTACCAATAGCAGTGCTTATTCACCGGTACCGTTACGCAAATGGCATTACGCGAACGTTGGTGAGCAGCACAAGGATTATGGGTACGCTGGAGTGGGGAATGATCTGCTTGAAGAAGTCCAATATCGTTCTGTATGCCTAGTTGCAGCACCATGGTATCCACCTTCTGATCCATGATGCTTGATTTCTAGCCCTCTAGGCTCGACTTACACATACCGACGGTCTTCCTATTCGATTCTAGAGCTTGTCCTTGACGAATATTCAGCAGGCGATATGCTCCAACTTGGTGTAACAGGGTGACTATATGCAGATAGTGTCTGCTCAATACCGGCGTATAAGAAGCACGTAATGCCATGAGCAGGGGCTCACCAGAATCAGGTTCCGCAGCCCCTTCCTGTATAGCCAATCCACCGAAGTCTGGCTGTAAGCCGAAGTCGAGCGGTTAGAAGCATCCAGCGTAAGTTCCAGCTGCACCTTCAATTATGTTGGCGGTGTCGTTACTGCCAAGGTAAGATCGATGCAAAAGCGCGTTTCCAGCTGGACTCAGTTGACTTTTTCAGGGAGAATTACTGACTCTTTTAGACGCTGCAGACACCATGTTCCTCCGCCCCTCGTGGTACGCTCTGTCGTCTGCGATCTTACGTATACAAGCATCTCGGCTTTCCTGCGGCCTGCCACTGTCTGTCATATCCCGTAGCTGCGGAATCAGACCACAGGCGTCACTAGCACGTCCCGCTCCCAGGACAGCGCCGGTATAGGACGCCACACGGCGCCTCTATGCGTGTTAGTTTCCTCAACCTACTGCATCAGGTCGACTCGTGCACACCGCAGTAGCGTGTTCCACAGATGCCTCCGACTAGGTAGGACGCTTGATAATCACAGCAGACGCCAGGATCTTATAAAGCCTGCGTCCCACTGAGCGCACCGCGGTGCCAGAAATGCGCTTCTTCACGATCGTCGTCGCAGTTGCTTCTGTCCTGGGCGCTGTGGTGGCCAGTCCTGCGGTGAGTACAGCCGATACTGGAAAATAATCCGTTGATGATTTATCACGGATTTTCAGACGAACGTGCAGCGGGAAGCTGCACCTAGTCCTCAGACCAGTAAGTCGTCATCTTGCCCTCGTATACGAGGAATTTCTAGGGAGTGACAGTACTGATCATTAACGCAGCAACCTGCACTTGCACTAGACTCTTGTGCCACTGTCCGTGAATACTAGTCAGCACAAACAGAAGATCGACAATGGCATAGGACTACTCATCTGCAATACGAGGGAATTCGGGATGGAAGAGCCTTGAATGATGTACTATAGGATATCAGGCACATACGGTTCAGATGCTTTACCTGTAAATGTGCAAGGTGTGGGCCTCGGCCTCGGCCTGGGGTCGCTCTTTACGCCCGCGATCTCGTGCATCTCGCACTTGTTCCGCCGTCGGAGAGCGCGGGGACGGGGCATTCTTAGCGTCCGTCAACTCTAGTAGCTTTTTGAGGAACACGGCCGGGAGCCATAACGAGCGATTATAGCGACATAAGATATGCTCTTCCTGATTTTGGAATTCGTGCGGGTATCAACGATCGTGAATTGGTCAGACCAAATGTCCCCCTGGAAAATGATGTCATAACCTATCTTCGTCTCTTGTCGGGTAGCGACCATAAAATGCCCGCGGCGTCATCTTCCAACTAATGAGAACGACCGTGAGTGGCGTCCAAGCCACAGTCTATCAGATGCTCTACTCATCGTGATCCAGGAAATTCCTTGTCGTCTCCAGATCACCAGTCGTCATCTGCACCCAGGACATCCTCATCAGCAGGCTGAACAGCAGACAGTTGACATTCGAGGGACCTCGCTGGTTTGCATCCGCGATGGCGGGTGCAATCAAACCCGCCAGCGAATCCCTAGGCATCGGAAGTCAATCTACAATCAAAACAATCATTCCTAAATGGACATTTGAATCTGGCACACCTATTTCGAGCTCTAGTGCGCCGACGTGAGCGCAGCGCTGTGCGACGGGAAGCGCATAGGGAATACACCAAAGCCCCATTGCTTATATGTCCCCTGGGACTTGTAATATATGATCACCCACAGCCCATTGGTGGTCTGTCACTTCCTGCGTAATCAGGTCATTCGACGGACTTCTGCTGAAGAATGGGCGGAGGGATGCTACCTTTCCAGAGTTAGTCCCAAAAGCGTCACATTCGGTCTTAGTGAGGATATGTAAATGCAGAAATGCCCAACATATACAATTAATCCAACTTAAGTTAATCTGAGGAATATTCATGAACCAAGGTCATCGCTTGTTTTAACTTTTCACTGGCTTCGCCCGAGTCAGACTAGGAATGGAGGAATGTTTCGCTCGCACTAGTGGCATATCGCAGAGGTTTTTCAACAACTTGAGAGGACGAGCAGTACGTTTCGCAGCAGACCCAGTCAGAGCACTGAGTTAGTGGCTGGTCGCCGGACGCAGCCGCGGCAGACGCGTCAATATAGGGTCATGTGATCCCGAGCGCTTGGCGGGTATTCAAACCGCGGCCACGTGATAGGCACGCGTCTACCGCATTGAACGAGGGCGATGCGTTGCCACGCGTCACCTCTTCTCTCTTGCCACAACCACTCCTCGGAAACCATCAAGGAGCCATGTTTAAACCTTTTCTTGACCCGCCAGCTCCTACCACAAACCCTTTCAAAGTCTTCCGCGAGACTTCTAATACGCCTACTAGAGCACCGTCGCATGTTATGCCCTCGACAAACGAGCCGCTTGGGCTATCTGCACAGAACAACTCTCCATTCGATATGACGAAGAGCATCAAGGTTCCATCGATGGTCCTGGCGCATGATCGGGTGACGACGTCGATGGCGGCGACACTGGCATTGTCATTGTTTGGACACGTACTCTTCCTCAAGGGCCAGATACCATTGTAAGCTTGCTTTCGGCCTTCATGATTCATTCATGGGTCGTGCTTATGCTGATGTTTATTCCTCTAGTCCTATTGCGCAGATGATGAGGATGTCAGCTTCGCAGGTAAATGCATAGTTATCCACGAGTCTAATGCCCAAATAACGCGACGTCTCACTAGGCAGAGTCTCGCTCTACCAAGAAACGCCAAGACCTGCTCAACTCATTCGACACACTCTCATCCCATCTCCAGACGACATTCACAATGTTATCCACTGCGCTCGCTAAGCGGGCTAGTCCTCAACCAAAGCCACACGAGAGAGACGGAGAACAGGCCCACATCATGATCGTCCTGGGCCCCAGCGTCAACGCGGCAAACTCACGCGTTGTGCTCGTCCTCGGCGGCCTCGAAGTCAGATTGTGGGAAGAGCAAGACGACCGGGCGCCGCAAAATGCAGAGGCAGGCTATGCGTCTGAAGGGAGTGCCGCGGACTCGGATGACGACGAGGAAGAGTCTGACGCGGACGTCCCACCCGATTCTGACGATGAGTCCTCCGCATCCTCCCCACCGCTCTCCCGCTCTCCCTCTCCCTCTCCATCCGCATTCGCCTCCTCTCCCCCCAGCTCCCCTGCTCCGCCTACCCCCGTCCCTCGCTCCCACTTCAAACCCTCAGCTCTGCCCCTCTCCGACTCCCCCAACCCGCGTTCCACACCTATACTCTACCGCCCCGCGCCCTCAGAGCAAAGCCACGCCGAGGAACAGCACCACCTGCGCGCCGCCGAGCGCCTGCTAGCGCGAACGCTTGCCAACGCATGTGCCGAGGAGGAGGGGGGAATGAGCTCGGAGCTCGGTGAGTCTCGGCCTTCGATCTCGTTTATGCTCGGATTCTGAAGCGTCTGTTGGTGCAGCCCCGACGCAAGCGCACGTCCTGCTTCGCGCCCCGCGGCGCTTCGCCCACCCCGCGTGGACGCCCCGGCAGATGTGGACGTCCGCGCTCGAGCACACGCTCTCCGACTTCCTGCTCGACTCTGGTATCGCGTCCGTGCCCGAAGCGGACGTGAATAACACCAGCAAGAAGCGCAGCAGGAGAAAGGGCGTCAAGACGGAAGGCGTGTTCGTTGGGTGCCAGGGGACGCGGAGGATGGAGGAGGAGGAGGAAGGTCAGGAGGAGGAGGATGAGATGATTTGGTGGAGTTGGAATGGGAGGTTAGTCGGGTTTTCGGACTGGTAGGACTAGTATGTCCTGTCCGAGGATCTGGACTGACTGGTATAGGGTAAATGCTTTGTGGGCCGGAGATATGAATCTACTATAGCTTTCTAAATTCTGCGTCAGTGGTGGTGTCGAGAGTCCTATTAACTTTAATCTCAGTGCGGTCGAAGTATGAGGTCTATGATAGGTACGTCGCTTGTCTCCACGCCACTAATTGTGCGCTGATTGCTTTCAGTGCAGATTGACTATTAATGGCTAGGACGTCGGTTGCGAATAAATGACCGGTGACGCTACAGCCGCACCAGGACAGGACCATTCGCTGCTACATCCGCTCAGCTACACGGTATTCGGGGGATAAACCTATCAATCTACGGCAGGGTGCCACTCTCTGTTTCAGTGCGTCTCGAGCTCAGTCCACGCACTCGAGCTTGGAACAGGTGCGTCGGACGTCTGTAGTCTCTGCCTATTTCGAGGTGATTATTTTGAGCGCAGATTGACTTCCGATGCCTGGGACGTTGGTGGCGGGTCCGACTGCACCCGCCATCGCGGACGCATACCAGCGAGGTCCCTCGAATGTCAACCGCCTGCTGATGAGGATGTCCTGGGTGCAGATGACGACTGGCGACCTAATGGCAATATCAAGACTTCGCGATGAGTGGAATATCTGATGGACCAGGCTGAAAGGCCGGTTCTCGTTGGTCGGAACATGACGCTGCGGGGACTTTGCGGTCAATCCAAGTGACAAGGAACGAAGATAAGTTATCACAGCACTTTCTACGGTGGACATACGACACCTCCATGGTATCTGAACCAATTCATGATACCCGCGCGAATTCCAAGATCAGGACTTTTGACCTCAGGCTTTACCGCAGGCCTCAACGTTCAAGTGTTAACGGGTCTGTGCTGGGTCGGTATTGTTCTGATTATAACTCCTCTCAACGCAGATATGGTGGCAGAGAACTTCTGGGATTGCCAACTTGCAGGTGATCGTTGTGCAAGCACACGAGAGTTCCTTGCAGCATGCTCTTGAGTCAGTCCATCATACATCTTATTATTATGTAGTAGATCTCAGTCTTGGATTTATTTCTTTTGGAACAGAGAATTTGGCGGAAAACAAATCGCGTGGCTGTCTCCATATTTGGGCGCTTCTGACCCTTTTTGGGGCTACGAGTACATCTGCCAGCGCTCTTGACGTGGTGCTTCGATATCCAAGTAGAATCCGTACGATACAGTCATATCCCGGTGCTGGCCAGGAGGAGGGAGTTGGGAGGGAGAGCCTGTCTCTCGTTGCTTACGACCACCATCGTCGCGCACGGCGTCGACATTCACCGGATTATGGCACCGACAACGAACGCCAGCGAGCAACCGCAGGGCACGGAGGGCGGCCAGCGTTCTTCAGAGCGGCGGCTATCGAACTCCCGTTCTCTGCCAAACATATCACCCGGCTCGGACCAACTAGCCACTGGCCAAGGTGAGTGGAAGACAGTGCATAGAGTGCGAGAAACTCACGCGGCAATAGTTTCGAATGCGACGTCCTCGTCAAAACTAACGAGCTCGGACAAGCTCTCTGCACTTCCATTCGTAGCGTCTACGCCAGCACTAGGGCGCTACCGAAGCAACAGCCGCGTCGGGCGGACATCCACCGGCTCAGCCTCGTCTCTGCGATTCGACTCTCCCCGGCCAACTCAGGCGGGTGTATTCACGCTCCCAACCAGCGTTTCCGCCCCCGCAGGACGAGCATGCAGTCCTGATGGATCCCTCGGAAGAGAGACGCCGCGCCAGACGCGGGTCTCTTTCGAGAGCGACCGCGTTTCGCTGCCGACGCTGCAAAGTTTCAGACACGGTGAGTTGAGTTGACAGATCGTGCCGGAGGTACTGAGACTCACTCGATTCTAGTGATTTCATCCCGAGTGACGCACAGCAGCGACCCTGCCGTCTCCATCGCGGCGCACACGCATCGGTCGGGCTCGCGGGCACGCAAGAGCAGCCGCGGCGACTCGCCCTCCGTCTCGCCGTCCCGGCCGACCTCGCCCCTCCGTTTCTTGCCCTGGCCAACCCTGCACCGCGCGCACTCTCGGGAAGAGCCCTTCGTCCCCGTCGATCCTTTCAAGCTCCGGTTTCACTTCCCGCACCACCACGCCGACGACGCCTCGGACGACGCCGATACGTGCTGCTTGCCCCTTCCTTGCTCTGCCGTGATCGCATCCAGCACTGCCAAATACCGGGGCTACTGGACCACCGCGAACTTCTTCGTGGTAGATACCCTCCCCCGCATCGTGTACTTGCATCTGCTCCTCCGCCTGCCCAGTCTGTACTTTACGCGCGTGGCTCGCATCTTCGAGGACGCCGAGGTGAGCCGGCCGGATATCCAGCGGATGGTCGACGCCACGGGGTTCAGAGAGTCCGGCTTCCGCGCGAGCACCGCGCCCACTCCGGCTGAGGGGGGAGCGCCAGCTGCGAGAGGCGGGGCGGGGACTATACGGTCGCACGCCGTCTCCACATTGCCCCCCGCGCCGGAGGAGTGGAACCCTCCAGCAGTGTCAGCGGCGCTCGCGCGGTTCAAGCGGTCCTGGGAAGAGTTTATCGGGAGCCTGTTGAAGGAGTGGAAGACGCTGAATGTGGTGTCGGCGCTGCTGCTCACGTGAGTGCTTGGCGCTTGTCTGGTTGAATGGGTGGGGGGCTTATGGGGAACGGGATGGGCAGGGCGATATTGACGATGTTTCAGATACCGAGTGCGGCTGCGGACCCGGTGATTCGGACGGCGGCGTTGGTCTCGCTCGTGTGCGCGCTGATGAGTTTGAGTTATGGGTGTATTTTTATTATACGCTTTGGGGGGATGAGAAGTATGTATAGGGCGTCCAGGTGGGCGGAGGTGAGGGTCTGCGAGGTGGATTTGATGGAATGAGCTGACTTGGGGTTTGTAGGAGGCACAGAAGAGCAAAACGTCGATTTGGTGGAATGTGTGGGTGATGCTGGCCATGCCAGCGGTGTGGCTTACCTGGTATGTTCCTCCCCTTCGATAATTAGGACGAGAGTCTGACAGGTAAGAAACCTATTATGTAAGGTCGATGATTACCTTCATTGCATCGATCCTGGCGTTCGTGTGGCGGACAGGTGACTCGTCCGACCCCGAGACGCGCGACCCGCTCTCACCCATTCACGAACTGGGTCCAAGGATTGTGATCACGTGTCTTATTTTGTTGGGATTGCTGTACTTTTGGAAAATTATTGATACATTTAGGAAGTACAGCATTAGCAATGGTGGGCAGAGGGTGGTGCCGGGAGCGAGAGAGCCCGGTGGAGGTGGGAGGGAAGAGGAGAGGAGGCGCAGGGTGCGTGGGCAGGGACCTGATGTCGACAGGCAGCGGGAAATTGCTGAGCGAGGGAGGGAACGGCAGAGAGGAGGAGCCATGGGGTTGGGACTTGACTTGGGATTGGTCACTCTGACGATGAATGGAGAGAAGGGCAACGGTGAGGTTATCAATGGGAATGGGAATGTCAAGAGCGAGGAGGAGGAGGAGGAGAAGAAGAACGAGGGAGTGGACGTTGCCAAGGTGGAGGGCTCGCGTCCGTCCTCATGCAGGGTCTAGGGAAGGAACGAAGCAGTGGACATTGTCAAGCGCGCGACATCGCGTTTTACCTCGCCAGGGCTGTGAGGAACCAGTGAGGGAGTGGGATTTTGTGCTTGCAAGAGGGAAATGTGGCACGCAAATGGGAGGAGGTTGGCTTGGCAGTCCACTCGGAGGCGTACTCACGGTTCCGATTCGTCGCATTGAGTAGCGCGGCTCACGGAGTTTTCGATCGCGGACCTGAGAGATAAAGGTAAAGCTTGACGGGTTCTTGCGAGCTTGCTGTTGTTCTATTATTAGTGAAAGCTGTAGCATCGAATGCAGAGTATGAAATCACGAGCCTGTTGGACAGCGTAGCAGTAACGTTGCTGTCCGAAAATATGCGCCTGTTTATCTGATAGCGCAGTGTCGTCACGGCGCTGGGGGACGAACTGGTGACAGGCATGCGAATTCTGCGCATGCGGTACCTCATCAGGTCTTTGTTCGAGAGGTTTTCGTATCTGATTATTCTGATGGACAGGCTGGGTTTCAATTGAGAGTAGTTATCAGATAAAAATATAGTGGACCTTACGTTGGCGGGGCTCTGCAGCTCAGAGCCGAGGTAGGATTAATACCGATAACTGCATGCGCGGCTCGTCTAGCGGATCTTGTGCGCCGTCTCAATGTCTTTGAGGTTTTCCTGGTATAACGGGAGGAGGAAATGCGGAAGAAGTGCGGCGGGGGGTGGGGGTGGTTTGGGCTTCCACGGTGTTTGCCTTTTGTCCGTTGGAACGGGGGTGGTAGGTCGTGACCCTTCCCCATTCGTGTCAGGAAATGCTGAACGACAGACGGCGGTGATGCGGCCCCGACGTCTGGGCAGGGAATTTGCATTGTACAGGAGGGCGCACCGGTACTGGGATACTTGGGTTGAGATCCCAAGCTCTGCATGAGAATGTGTAAGGCGTCGTGGGCGTCGTGGGGTGTTTCTGCTGGTTTGTGGTAGCATCAGCGCCAGGATAGCGCCGGGTTAGTGGTATACTCACGATCCTATAGGTGGGTACGTCAGCTCCAGTATCCGTTCTGTGCGGTGAGACTCTTCGTTGGGATTCGAGGATAGCTCGATTGGACAGGGTGTTCTGTGAATGGCTGGCGCGGTAGAGGTGTAGGTAAGGCCATCGGAACCGATGGTCTGCCGTCATAGCCGCCTGGATGTGTCTGGAGGCTCCACTGTGGTATGCCCTGAAGCGGTCCCGAAGATCGAGACGGTCCTCCTTTGTTGCTATCAGGTCCCCGTGCAGAACGTGGCAGCAGCCATACAGGAGCAAGGTATCAAACTCTGAGCCAGGAACTTGTACGTTGCCACCGTACAACGCTATTTCATTGATAACTCAGAGTTCACCGGCAGCGGACTCACGATACCGGAGCCGGTTGGCTTTGAGCGTCGGGATGAGAGGGCTGATACCGCTTCGAGGACAGTTAGCAAGCATTATGGAAGACCGATACACTCAGAGGTCTGCAGAACCGACAAGGCGACGAGAGGTAGAGCACGTTACCCTGGCGTCTCTATGTGTTGCAGAAGGTGTGAGATCAGTCCGAACTGTCGGTAAGTTTCGTGAGATCTCGCACTGGCGGTGGAAAGAAGTCGTTCCCAGCAATCGTAAGAGGTGCCACAGCTCTGGTAAGCTTGAATGAGACCGAGGCGAATTGTGGGATTTTGAATTCGACGCCGGGTCCGGCGGTAGCTATTCAATATACCGAGCGCCCGGTCCCCTAGAGGATACAGGTATCGAGTACACAGATTGTATATGCTACACAAGGCATAGCCGTGGTTCACGTAGTGTGGATGGACGATGAGCAAGAAAGAGACGCCACATCGCAAGTCGGGATTACCCGAGCCGTCCTTGCCTCGCCCGACGCTGGCAGTTGTATGTTCGTTGCTGTCGTCGCTGCATCCGACCGTGATGACCAAACAAATATCTCCCTGGACATAATCATCGCCTTATTCCTTTGCCCGACTCCTGGGCGTCATCTTTAAACAGGCTACGTGACGAGCGGAACGATACAACCTCTCCGGCCATCCATAAAACCCATACTAGTCGACATCTGCACGGTACTCTGCGGTGACTACAACCATCTCGTCCTACGGCCAGCTTTTGAGACCAGAGGATAGCTGAATGATCATTTTAGACCGCAGACACTGTCGCTTGCCACAAGCATAAGACAAGAGTTTACATCCGCTAAGACATGACCGCTGCCAGAGTCACCGCGCGCGTAAAATCCGTGAGGATACGTCGCAAACGTTAGCCATCCGCTCACTTGCCACAGCCAATATGTTCGGCAAGCGTGTAGGGCTTATTGCATCGCCTGACCAACGGAGCAATGATGCAGGACGTTTGCCGACAAGTGATCTCATACTAGTTCGTCAGACATGCGGTGTCATCAAGAACGGTCGGCGTCGGTGTGGAATAGCTGGAAAATCGCTGGAGCTGTGCGTCAATGCGACGAAGCGATCCTGACCGACAGTGGCTATACTTTCTCAACTGTTTGCTCATCTGGACGACCGTGTTGTCTGCCACTGCCGTGTCGAGTCCCCGAACGTTCATCACGGACAGTCTTCTCATGGTTACCACTTTTGGTAATTGCCATATGCCCGACGCTTAGGGCTCACCGACGGATACCCAGTGGTTCGGGACAGAAGATCGGATCTCCGCATAGTGATCCCGAAGACTGGTCACTGATTGGCATCTCCAGCAGGAACTTGGGACTATGTTTAGATATAATCAAGGTCGCTTCTCACCGCCTTCAGCATCCTCCATACGACCTAGGCTCCTCGGACACGCTGACGGATCCGGACCCACGTTGTACAGGCTTCTGCTCACGAAACTCTATGAGGATCCTTATCTTTCCCTCGGTTGTCACAGGTGGGCGAAATGCTACCGCTTAGCGCAACCGGGATGCGCTGCTTTTCGAGTGGTGGGACGCAGTTCCCGTACCAAATGCTGATGTACCGAGCTGAGTAAGGGGGGTAATCCCTGTGACACCATCCCTTTTCCCAGTCGAGTGCAATATAAAGGGGAATGTCAATCATCTTCTCCGTTCAGGTCTCCCTGCCTCTCTCATCGCTTCATAGCTCTCATGGCTGCCAAGATCACGGACAAGACCCTCCGCGTCGGACGAGCCAAGGCGTACCCCAAAGAGATTTGGTGGTTTATCGTATGCCTCATCTTTACAGTCGCTCTTTGCCATGTAGGCAATCTGCTGCTCTCCAAAATCCGGCAATGGCGTCAGTCATCCTCCAAGGCTGACCCCGAAGGCCAGGGCCGCACGGTCAGACGTGGTACCGGCTCTATTACTAGGATCCCGCTTGCCCTGGTCAACCTCTACCGCGTCGTCGCCTTTAGATGCACGCTCCAGATCGGCAGCTCTTATTCAGTCTGCCTGGCGGACGTCTTTTTGACCTGTACTTACATCGCTATCATCTTTGGTTGGGCTCTTACGAACAGTGAGTTGCCTGCCTTTGTTCCAATGCGCCATGCTTACGTAGGACCCTGTAGCCACCGACCTGGAGGGGGTCAAGTTTGACTGGAGCTTCTACAGCAACCGCGCAGGAACACTGGCCGCTAGTCAGTTTCCGCTCATCGTCGCTCTTGGTACCAAGAACAACCCCATCACTCGTGAGTTCCCTCAGTTCAAGTCACCTGCATTGCCAGCCGCTAATCTACTCGTGATGGCAGTCTTGACGGGTGTCAGCTACGAAAAGGTATGTATCGGGACTTTGAAGTCCGTGATTGCATCGCTGACTTTTTTCTTTAGATGAACAGCCTGCATCGCATGTGTTCCCGTGTCCTCTTTGTTCTGCTCTGGCTGCATGCTGGGTCCAAGGTGAGCTCGTGCCTGATTGACTTCATCTAGCTTTGACCCAGAGCATTCCCATAGTTCGCAACCGATAGCGTGACTCCCGAGGACTGGCCTACCGCCTGGCTGCGCGTTGGATTGATGGCAGTTATCGCTTTCTGCGTCCTCGTTCTCGTCTCTCTCCGGCCCATTCGAGCGAAGGCTTATGAATTCTTCTTCTATACGCATATGGCATTGGCACTGTATGTTCATCCGATTCTAATTTTCTGGGGAACGTATCTGACCCGAAATGCTATCACCAGGATTATCTTGCTCGGCGCGTACTACCATGCCAAGAACTTCGAGTAAGTGAGCTGCTACTACTGCGAGATCCAGTCACTCAACTCCTTTAGATTTGGTCAATACGTCTGGCCAGCCTTCCTGATATGGGCTCTGGATCGCTTTATCCGGTTAGCACGCGTTGTCTACTTCAAGGTCGCCTCGTACATTGGGTCCCGCAAGGCACCTGGTGCAATGCAAGCGAAACTTGACCTTCTCTCCCCGCACATGGTCCGCATCCGTATCCCACGGCCTCCAGCTTTCGGCTGGCAGCCGGGCCAGCTGGCGTATCTTATCCTCCCGTCGGTGTCGCTCCTCCCGATAGAGGCGCACCCGTTCTCGATTGCTAGCATCAATAGTCCTGATTCGGCGGAGAAGCCCGCCGACGACAAGGGCGATGCGTATTTCAAGGAACTTGTGTTCCTGGTCAATGCGAGAGGGGGTTTCACTCGCCGTCTGGCGGAGAAAGCGGCCAGAGGCGAGACCAGTGTCATGGCGTTCTTAGATGGTCCCTATGGCGTCACCCCTGATTTGAGCTGCTCCGAGACGATAGTCTTGATCGCAGGTGAGTAGAGATTAAATTCATTGTTGTTCGTTATCTTATGTATCTCAGGTGGTACCGGAATTTCGTACACTCTTCCGTTGCTGCTCTCCGCTATTTCCAAGGGAACAGCTCGCAGGGTGCTCTTCATCTGGGCTATTCGTGACAAGAGTATGTTGCCCGCTCCGTCCTCGATGCTGCATCAGCTGATTTTGCTCATCACCTTTAGGTCACCTGCAGTGGGTCTCAGCTGCAATCAAGCAGGCTCTTGCCACTGCGCCGTCAACTATGAGCATCTCGATCAACATCTACCTCACGACATCTCAGGAGCCTCTGCCCACCTCTCCCAGGGCTTGGGATGACGACTCCGTTCATAACGAGCGCCTTGGTGGTGCATCAGGGTCCGAATCCTCAGAATCAGTTGAGAAGGAGAAGGAGGACTCCGTCGTTACACTGACCGAAGTGTCGGCTGTGAAAGTCCAAGTCGGTCGACCGAATATTGGGGTGCTCATGAAGGAGGAACTCGACAACGCTGCGGGACGCATGACAGTTTGTGGTACGTGCCTCGCTACAGTGGTTGCTGGGACATTCGGGTGCTGATAAGTCTGTTTCGCAGTCTGCGGGTCGGAGGGAATTGCCCGTGCTGTTCGCTCCTCGTTGACTATCAACCCTCTCGCAGGATCTAATAGTGTCATTCGCGGTGCTCCGAGCGTGACTTTGCACGTCGAGTCGTTCGGATACGCTTGATGTGTCATTCACGGTGTGGACGATAGCTCGGAAGGCCCGAGTATCAGGATGTAAATAATACAGACTCGGACTAGACTTGTTTATTTGTAGTATTGCTTGTGTCTGTAGCGATATTGTGGTGTATCACCATCGGAGGGTTATATTATACTCGTGCCGTTCGAACCGATTTGATCCATACACTGCGCACATCTCGAACTTTCATAATCGAAGACAATTCAGAATCAGAACGTATTATTAGAATCCGCACTTGCACAGCTAGTACGGGACTAAAATAAAGACATCGTATTTATGAGAGCCATTAATATCACAAGTGGCTGGGCTGACGTATTTTTGTAGCCTTTGCAACCGCCCATCCTTGTCGCCTATCATACATCCGAATAACTATTGCACCCTGTCGAGATATCCGGACCGAGTATGCGCTCATAGTACATCGATCACTAGCTGGTGTCGGGTATATATCATTATGGGCATATATCATGGATAGCCGGGTCCTATGGGCGGAGGTATTTGCTAGTCAACATGTCAAAAGTAGTGACCAGCCTACGTCGGCACAGATCCTGGTAGCATCGAATTGTGGGCAGACCGCAGCCTTGAACTCCAATTCCGACATGCCCCCTCGGTGGCGGAACATCATGACATATCGGAAGCTCTAAGTCAAAATGAAACGAGGGTGCATCCCAATATACGAGACCAGAGACATGAGCGCAGCGATGTACGACGGGAAGCGGATAGTACATGCACCGAAGCTCTATTGCTTCCACAACGACCCTATTCTGTCTCGGAGATATCCTTGAGAATCAAAGAAAACGCCTTCATTTCTGAGTATTTCGAGCTTCCGTTCGCCTTGTAAGCCGCCGCCCGAAGTAGGGGACTTGGCGCGAACGATACCCGTCTTGCTGATAGTGCCCCACTCGCCATAGAAGCCTCCTATGAAGAAGTTTGACGCGACCACTCTGTGGCACGGCACATAGGGAGCAAACGGATTATTCCGCAGGGCGCTGCCGACTAAGCGGTAACGTCGTGAAAGGGTGCTGAGAAAGAAAGAGCAGAAGGTCATACCGGAGCGTGGCGAGCCTGCACCGATGGCAAGACATACGCGTTTGTATGTTGTTACCTTGCCCTCTGGCACTTGTAATATATGATCATACACGGCCCATTGGTGGTCTGTCACTTTCTGCGTAATCAGGTCATTCGACGAACTGCTACTGAAGATGGGCGGAAGAATGCTACCTTGCCAGAGTTAGTCCTGAAAGCGTCACGATCGGTCTGGGTGAGAGGATATGTAAATTCAGAAATGCCTAACATATACAATTAACCCTGAAGTTGAACTGAGGAATATTCACGAACCAAGATTACCGCTTGCTATCACTGGCTTCGCCCGCGTCAGACTAGAGGAATGTTTCGCTCGCACGACTGGCATATCGGGAGATTTCTCAAGGACTGTGTCAAGAGGAGAGGATGAGGAGTTCGAGAGGATGAGGGGAGAGGATGAGGAAGGAGAGGATGAGGACAGTCAAAGCACTGAGTGAGTCAGTGGTTGGTCGGATCCGGACGCGGCGGCGACGCGTCAATATAAAGTCATGTGATCGAGAGCGCTTAGCGGGTATGCCCGGCCGCCAGGTTTTCCCAGGCCACATTCATTACCACTGCGACACCCCGCGCGCGCCCACCATCATCCACCGCCACCGCCATCTCAGCTTGCCGCGGATAACGCTGATTTGCTTTACTGCTACCTGCAGTGATTCTGTACCAGCGCAGAATGCCTCTCAGAGGACCAGACCATGCCAGTATTGTCACGGGCGAAGCGCCCTACTTCAAGTCGCTTGCGGAGCTGGACGACTGGATCCTTACTCCTGCTTCTTATAAAGCACTGGATGGGCTCTTGAAATACATATCAAGAGGCAAAGTTCATGGTCTTCCAGAAGAACCTCGCGGACAGCTTCTGGTGAAGCAGTTCCATCGCAGATGTGTATAGCCAGACTTCGCTGACGCCGTAGCAAGATTTGCCACGATTATAAGGTATTCTCTATCACTCTCTATTCCCCTGTCATTGTCGCAGACGAGACAGAGTATAATTAACCCAGGGCCGCTTTTCTTAGGGTGGATATACCGAAAAGCCCTCGGCGCTGGCGTACACATTCAATTACTGGTCGCTGTGCTCTACCTTCATCTAGTAAGGTCATTCATACCCGAGAGTATTTTTCATCAATGTCAATAGCTTCTCCCATCATAGGGTGACCATACCGCCGGCGGGGTGGATCAACGCTGCGCATCGTCAGGGCGTGAAAATGCTGGGCACTCTGTCCGTCTTTTCCAGTGTTAATAGTCGTCCTGACTGACAATGCACTCGAAGGATATTCGAAGGAGACGGGGAACAAGACTGTCTTCGTCTTCTCGTAGGCCGTCTTCCACAGTCCAAAACAGGGCCCGCAGTTGCCTCCGACGACAGTTCACTTCCTGTATCTATGCACTACGCGCGCTTATTAGCAGACTTAGCCGTCCAAAGGGGCTTCGAAGGTTATCTTCTGAACTTCGAATGCCCCCTTCGCGGTGGTATCGAACAGACTCAGGCATTATGTACCTGGATATCGATGTTGCAGAGTGAGCTCCGGGCCAAAGTCGGACCGCATGCGGAAGTGATATGGTATGGTCAGCGCTTTGATCACCTGTCCACTCTACTCACAGTCTTGCAGGTACGATAGTGTGATACTCACTGGTCATCTCCGATGGCAAGACAGGTTGAACGCCTTGAACGTACCTTTCTTCCTACCGTCCACTGGTTTCTTCTCGAACTACACAGTACGTACGTGCATGGTCATGATGGGGTCAATACTAACCCATCATAAAGTGGCCTCCGCACTTCCCGTCACTTACCGCTCAATATTTTCTCGGATTAGATACCTCCGTCCTGGACTCCGACGAAGTCGTCGGCACGGCGGTTTTTCCCAAATCACTCCAGGACCTCTTCATAGGTGTCGACGTCTGGGGCCGGGGCTCGCACGGCAACGGCGGCTTCGGCTCCTACAAAGCCATCAATCACATCGACCCGGCGTACCTAGGACTCAGCGTCGCGCTGTTTGGGCCCGCGTGGACGTGGGAGAGCGAGCAGGACAAGCCGGGATGGGACTGGGACCAGTGGTGGGCGTACGAGCGGACGCTCTGGGTGGGGCCAGAGAAGAAGGGTGAGGTGGTGGAAGTACCTGAGGACACGAAGAAAGATCCAAGGCCTGGCGTTCCACCGCCGCCCGAGTGTTTTCACGGCCCATTCCAGCCTTTGTCGGACTTCTTCGTCCGGTCTCCCCCGCCTAATCCATCACGTTTAGGCTTCTACACCTCGTTCTGCCCGGGTGTGGGCCGCGCATGGTTCGTCAAAGGTGTCAAAGTGCTGCAGGCGCAGAATGGATGGACGGACATTGACAAACAGACGTCCCTGGGCGACATGCTGTGGCCTCGACCTCAGCTGGCCTGGGAGCATGTCGATCTCGGGGAGGACGTACAGCTCCCTGAGGCAAAGCCTCTGGTCTGCATGGCGGACGCGTGGTTGGGCGGCAGTTCCTTGGAGCTCGATATCCACTGCCCTGGATCGAACTGTGAAGATGCGGCTTTCCGCTGCGTCTGGGTACCCGTACAGTCTCTGGCCATCACGGGGAAACGGACCTACAGCGTGAAGCTGGTGTATAAAGGGAGCACTCCGGAAGGGGTTGACCTCGACGTGGGACTGTCGGTCAAGTCTCTGGCCGGAGACGTCAAGACCGCTTTCGATGTCACACCCACTTCCTCGCAACAGACGCTAGATTGTGGATGGACGCAAATTGATGTGGAGTTCGTCCTGCCCGAGGAAGGGCCTCGAGACATCCTGTGCGCTGTAGGCCTGGTGATAGGCTTTGCTTGTGAATATCCCACCCTTGATCTGGACTTCTCTGTTTACCTTGGCTTGCTGAGTGTAACTCCGTCTCCATCATCCTCCAGCTTGAAGCCTAAGCTCCGCGTGCTATGGGCAGATTTCCAGCAGGCGCAAGGGAGCAGCAATGATCCCTTCGCTGGTACGTTGACATGGGAAGTTGCAGCTGCATTTCCAGCAGTAAAAAACATCGCGATCACATCGCCTGAAGACCCACAACCGGCTTGGACGAGGAAGGATGCACATATCTGGAAGCCGCAGTTCTCCTATTTCAACGTCTATGCTGAAATATACAAAACAAACGATGCCGTGCTTGGCCCGGTATCGTCGACTTTCATAGGCTCAAGCGGACTTGACGGACAGGCTAACCGCTTCCTTGTGGACCCGGGCACCCTGGAAGGGCTGTCTACAGAGCAATCTTCGTGCCGATTCTATGTGCAGGGTGTCACAAATGGAGGAGACGTCCTGCCTTGGGAGCAGTGCGCATTCGTAGACTTCTCACCATCCAACTAATTGGCATCTGCAACCGCGAACCAATGTATAAGATAACGAATAAAGGATAGATTACAGCAGAATACAGCGATACGGTAGGTATATCGTACTATTACAACAACCGGGTGATAAACGATACAGCTTGGGGATGCTTGGTTACGTACAATACCGAAATTATCTTATTCTGAAGCCATGTCTTCTTCTGATACTTGATCGACGAAATCCCTAACGATACCTCCGAGCTCTCTGATGAGTACATCGCGGTCCCAGTCGGAGCGATGATGCCAAACGCAACCTAAGCAGGTAGCGCGAAGCTGTTCAAGCTGCTCGATGTTCAACGAACTCGTGCTCCTCACAAGATCATCTCTGAGACTGGTAAGAGCATATTCATCCACGTGGAAGTCCACATGAGGTGGCGAAACAGATCGCGCGACATCCATGGTCTCCAAGAAAGATGGCATATCGAGCAAGGTTTCGGTCTCGACATTCGGACCAGTCGGAGGTGCGAGCCCATCTGAGGCACTTGCGGTGTCGACGGGCATTGGACTGTGATGGTTTTGAGGTGATGTATTGCCATTCGGCTTCATTGGGTTCCTTACAGGAGTGGAGGCATCATAAGGGGAAGGCGACGCGAATCCGTTGACCATGTGGCTGCCGTGATTGGATGCACCGCGAGAATGCTCGAAGTCCACTACGCGTTTTGGAGACTCGGGCGATGGAGGTGTTTCCAGGACTGGCCTACGATTGGGCGTACTCGGAGTAATAGGTGCTCCAGTGCCACCATCTTCCTGGATGAAGCTTGCGAGAGCTGGCACCGGCTCGCCTTCAGCAGCAAATCGCACACCGTTCTGAGGTGAGACTGAAGACGGTCGACCCACGAGATCGATGGGATCAGGTTCATCATCTTCACTCATTGCGGTACGAGACCTCTTCGTGGCCCGATCATCCTCGACATCATCACCAGGCCGCTGGGCATCTTGAGCTGCCTCATCCGCCTCGTTTGACCGTTGCCTCTTCAGTCTCCGTTCCAACAGCACAGGGTCTGTTATCGACATTTCTAGTGGCTGCCCATTATGACGCGTGCTACGGCGTATGCCTTGTGAGCTTCCGCGGGAGTTATCACCATTTCGAGCCGCCTCTCGCGCTTTCTCCTCTTCCCTGGCGCGTTTTCTCGCATCCCGCCGCTTCCTTTCTCGAGCAGCCATTCGTTCGCACTCCATGGTGAACTGAGGATCGAACTCTTGCATACTGACTTGCGCAGCTGTTAGCATTGCCTGGGCTTTGAAAAGCCGGTCAGGATCTTCGTGGATTCGTACATGCGCATTGTGAACGATCTTTTCGATATCCCCCAGGAAATACGAAGGTGTCAAATATTTGCCCTTGTATAATTCCACGTGCATCCTTTCCAGGTCCATATCGAACAACTGCGGCTCGTACTGGACTACTTGGGGACCCGCGGCGACGTCGTTCTCAGTATGGGACGCCACGACTTCGACTTGTTCAGTGGTAGTGGCAATGCCGTCGTCTCCCTGCACTTCGACAGTCTTCGTGATAGTCTCAGTGTGGTCAGTGACCTGGATCTCCGGCACTGGCGCAAGCTGGCTGCTGAAGTCGTACTCCTCCTAAAATAGGAAGTTAGAGCCGGGGACCCCTCAAACAGAAACAGGCATACCATGGCTCTCTTGGTGAAGCGCTTGAATTTCCGCTTCAGCTCAGTCAGAATAGGTCCCAACCGATACTTCAATAACGTGATAATCTTCTGATCATTCTCTTCCTGAAGAGCAAGCTCCGCTGCAGTCGGTTGTCTTGGTTGTAACGGAGGTGCAACGGGCAGTTCCTCCAGGACCCTCTTCTTGCGTTTGACTCCATCAGGGAATTGGTTGGGCGGTCTCCGGACGTCGTTAAGAAGACTTTCGAAGAATGCTCCCCGTTTAATGTTGTCGGGAGGAGACAGCTCAACCCGATTATCTCGGGTTACACCGAACCAGGCCCGGACATCCCTAGGTAGCTCTGAGAAGTGACCGTCGACGACAGCGAGGAGTAAGATTGGATCCGAGGGCGACAGGGTATCCATCATGGCACGCATTGTCGACCTAGATGTTTCCGACACGGCAGCACACCAGCTCACAAGGGAGGGAATGTAAACCACCGACGGTTGGTTCCTCTTCGCCTCCACGAAGAGCTGCACGATGGCTGCTTCCACCGACTAGAACCAGTCAAGAATTGCACAGGACACGAACAATAATTCACTCACTCTCGTAGAGTCGCCCAAGAGGTTGCCGAGATCCATGCTCTGGACATTGTATCCCTCCAGATGATGCAAAGCGGCGGCTGCGACATAGCCTTGACCCATCCCAACCGGTCCGTGAAGGACCACGCGTGGTCGGTAAACCCGCAACACCTCCATAGCTATAATGGGATAAGGTGAGTCCTCAGGGGGAGTGTATGCCCGGCTCACTCACTCTGAAGCATGAGCTCGCGTTCAAGCGCTCCATCCTCCCCTTCATCTTCATACTCCGCCTCCTCCAGAGCTGTCCGTTTCTTACTCACAGGCAACACCTTCGAGATCGCGTCCTTAACACGATCGAGAGCGTCCTGTAATAGAGGCGTAAGTTGGACCGGCAGTGGGTTGGCTGTCGACGAGGCAGATCGCGCAGACGAAGGTACAATCTCTATCGCACAACCAAAAGACTATCAGCGCCAGCAGGAGTCGTCGGGACCAGAAACGCACTCTTGACGGAGATCATGAAGTCCCGGAGCTCGACCTGAATCGTCTCAGGTTTTACTACGAGTCGTTCTGTAGACTTATAGATCTGAGGGTACCGGCGCTGAACAGCATTCAACGTCGCCTCCGTACACAGAGCCTACGACCCACATCAGCATCACCGGCTTCTGAGATAATGCCATGACTCACCCTCAAATCAGCACCCCCGTATCCCTTGGTAGCCTTCGCTAACCCTTTGACATTCTCCCCCGCCTTCTCCCCCTCCCACCCCGCCCACTTCTTCGTCATAATCGTTAAAATCTTCTCTCGCGCCTCCAAACTGGGCAATGGGAAATAGAACTCTCGATCAAACCTTCCCGGTCTCCTCAAAGCAGGATCAATTGCATCAGGCCTGTTAGTAGCACCGATGACAACCACCTGCCCGCGGTTGTCCATGCCATCCATCAGCGCGAGCAGGGTGGAGACTATGGAGGCATGGATCTGGTCTTGCTTGGAGGACCGCACGGGTGCTAGGCCGTCGATCTCATCGAAGAAAATGATGCTCGGCTGCGAATTCTTCGCCTCCTCGAAGAGCAACCGGAGCTGGCGCTCTGCCTCTCCGACCCACTTGGACAAACAGTCCGCGCCCTTGCGCATGAAGAAGGCTAGGGTGGACGTCAGTAGTTAATGGAATAAGATGGGCTACGAATGCTTTACATATACTCCGCCCGTTAGATCGACAACTAGCAGCGAGAGCACGCGCAAGTAAGGTCTTCCCCGTTCCCGGTGGGCCATGGAATAGTACACCTCTTGGTGGCGTGACGCTGAATCGCTGAAACACTTCAGGATAGAGCAGCGGTAGAACAGTCATCTCTTTAAGAGAGTTAATGTCTACATCGCACGATAGTGAGCAGGAGAGCCGACGGTCAAGGTGCAATACCTACGTTCATCCAACCCTCCTACCTCGTCAAAAGACACATTCTGATTAGTTCCGAGCGGGTCAGTATCGGCTAGAGCTGCGTCGCCGACCTTTCCAAAGTGAGATGGGGTGCCCGCAGCAGCAGCAAGGTCGACAGGAAACAAGCCTCCCCCTCCGGATGCAGCGCCGCCTGCGAGAGCACCGCTCATGTTGCCAGCACCTCCAATTCCGCCGAAGGGCTTGCGGGGAGTTTTGGTAGGGTTATCCGAGTCCTAACAGAGCTGTTACTAGGCGCTTATGTTGAGAGTAGTAAGTTGGCACGTACCGAGTCATCACCGCCCATACCCATCCAGCGACCCAACTCCGCACCTGTAGCACTCCATCCAGGTGGCTTATTCCGTCCACCGAATCCGCCATTCTTCCTCCCTGGGGGTCGCGGCGCAACGCGCTTGGGCGAGGGGGGTCGCATCTCGTCCAAGGGTGGTGGTATCGCATAGTTGATTTTCGCTCTCTGCCTCAGCGCGTAAGGCCTCCCATCCTTCTCCTCGACATCAAGCTCTCCATCCGCATCCACGTCCAGCTCAGGCTCGGGCTCGGGTTCAGGTTCGGGGCTCGTCTTTGGCGCGTCGTCAAAGGAGTCCCCAGCACTCTGAGACCCGGTAGACCCCTCGTCAATGTACCCCTCGTCTACTGGATTGTTGTTCCGTGTGCGTCTCCCGTGGCGTGTCCTCGTCAGCCGGCGAGGCGCCTGGGTGCGCGTACGTGTCAATCGTCCACCCTCGTGCCCGCTGTCCACCTGCGCAGGCTTCTTGCCTCTGCTCCGCGTATCATAGCGACCAACACCTGCCTCGCCCTCCTCGTCGCTGACAATAAAGCCATTCAAATTCTTCACGCCACCGCGCGTCCGCCGGCGCAGGGGATATCTTGGCTGTTCCTCGTCCTCACCCTCCGCATCAATATCATCGCTGGGCCCAAGTGGCGCAAGCCCTTCCTCGCCCTCGCCACCGTCCTCGCTTGCCGATTCGCGGTATGACTTCTTCCGAACACGTCGGCCACGCGACGTCACCTCGTACTCGACCGGCTCCTGTTCCTCTCCCTCTGCGTCCGGAACTGGTACGCTGTCGTCGACGTCCATGCCGCCGTCGGATTCGTGGTATTCTGAGCCGGAGGGATGGGTGCCCAGCGAGGCAGTCCTCTGGCGCGTCGAACGGCGTGTACCGGGGACCATTAGTGGCGGAAGTTTAATGAGCAGTTTATCAGGACTGGCAAGTGGAT
Organism: Heliocybe sulcata; assembly: GCA_004369045.1. Lineage (NCBI taxonomy): Eukaryota > Fungi > Basidiomycota > Agaricomycetes > Gloeophyllales > Gloeophyllaceae > Heliocybe > Heliocybe sulcata. The sequence goes on along the minus strand of ML213507.1, from coordinate 182,778 downwards.
ACTGCGGCGTATCAATGGGGCTGGTCGGGTTCAATAATTCTTGGAATCCTACAGGACCAGGCTGGTGCAGCTGAGGGTCAAGGTCATCGGGTTGTTGCATGGAATACGCAAGACAATAGCTGGCGACTGTCTAGCGAGATTTATGGTAAATCAATCGCTGCCTAGTCGCTGTAGTAGACAATATCAAGCCAGCTGCTGTGATTCTATAGTCTCGTCGTCGAGTCCAGCAACGTCGAGACCGCTGAGAACGCCGTCGTAAACGGATTCGCTTGATTTGAGGTGTCTGGCCTGTGGCAATTCTATTTGGTTATACTTGTGGCGCAAACCTTATCTTGCCACCTTCCGCACCTCGAGCCTCGTCTCTCTGCGCAGATAGTCGCTCTCTCTGGTGCGAACAATGGTAGACACGGCTGGAAAGTACCGCAGATTGCTCGTCAAGATGCCCAGACTGGAGATGTGAGACTTTGTCCCCCAATTCCGCGAATTTCGAACGCGAAAAGCAGGATCTCGTGGTAGAACATGAGTACGTCGACAAGCGACAGCATGACGGTTGAAAGCAAGGCGCAAACGGCACCGTTATCGTCTACGCTGGAATCTTGGGTGAAGACCGCGTACCCAGATCCGGCCTTTTCCGGATGACCCCGTACTGATTTACTGTGGTGGACGCCTTCCTTCCTCCTTATTTCGTGCGCCATCCTCGCTTGTTCTCGAGTATGTGCTACATCTTGACCGTTGCTTCATACATAATGACGCATTCCTACCCACAGGTGAGGTGGAATTCTGCATCACTGCTGAGAATGACTTATCTCGGAAATCATGTTCAATTATGCAAGAACAGCTAATACCCAGCGCTGGCTCGATTTGCCTGTTGGATGCCCATGTCATGTTAACACTGTTGCCATCAAAGGGCCAAGGGTTGTGGGTGTTTGTGGGTCCCAAATTATGTAATTGTTAGCATCCAAAGCCTTTGCCAAACAAGCCACGATGTGGCGCGCCCAGCCGGCATGCCGCGGCTCGGAAGCGGACAGGACGGTCCACCGCACCGTTTCTCAGTTACGTCGGCTCTGTTATCATTGAATATTGAGCGGGCAAGCTTCAGCGCGATATCAACGGGAGAGCTCAGCCTCCGTTTCGCAGAGATCACTGTGTGCCAGCTGGGCTTGTCGACTGCAGGTCGCCTGTATACTCACGTTCCTTCGTAATTGCTGCTGCTGGTCATGTCGGAAAACAAAGCCCCCCCGCTTATCAGCACTAGACGACTGACGACGTTGGTGGCATCTCTCCTCGTCGCACTCGGTGCCGGGACGAATTATGTATGTCATCCTCATGGTCAGAGTAGCTTGAAACTACAGCATTGCTCCGATGGACGTATTCTAGGTATATTCTGGTGAGTGAATTTACATCCGCGACGCGTGCTGTCGGTCTAGGCATGGGACGTCGTCCCAAGGCGGGCAGTTCCAGAGGGCTCATGGCATCCGCCGGACCCTATGAGATGAATTGCGGGTACGATAAGCAAGAAGACGTCCGCATACCTTTAAGCCTTCCATCATATCAGATAATTCCGATCTCCGAGTTATGAATTCAATCGCGCTCACCTCATGTCCGGCAGCCTACGCACCCCAGCTAGGCTCACGCCTTAAGATCAACCATACACAACTCAACATCATTGGCCTCGCCGGCAATGGTACGCATTAGTAATTCAGTTTCGCAACAAGTTCCTGCTTACCCAGAAATCTTCCAGTCGGTGTATACAGCTCCGGGCCAGTATGGGGCCATATTGTGGACGCTCGAGGTCCAAAACTTCTTCTCATGGTTTCCTTCACTTTCTTGCTAGTCGGATACATGGGAATCCGTCATGTTTACGATGCAGGACCGGGTGCCTATGATGGCCTCGCTCTTGCTCTGCTTGTTACCTGCGGATTTCTGACGGGATCTGGCGGCAATGCGGGTTTGAGCAGCGCTATGAATGCCACTGCCAAGAGCTTTCCTGACAACGCAGTAAGTCTCCCTGACTCGGCAGCATCCAAACGTAACTGCTAACTACCGACTATCGACAGCGCGCGACATCCACGGGCGTCGTCCTTTCAGGGTTCGGCCTATCAGCGTTCTTCTTCTCCACGATCGCGCACATCGCGTTCCCGGGCAACACCTCCGACTTTCTGCTCGTACTCGCAATCGGCACGTCATTACCCATGGTAATCGGGTATTTCCTGGTTCGGCCGGTTCCCCTCCCGCCAGTCGAGCCTGCCCATATCCTAGAAAGCGGCACGCCGGAGGACTCGGACGAGGATATGCCGGACGTGACGGTAGAAACTATCTTCCAACGAGAGAACGACTCATCCACACGTCTGCTGGCGGACCGCGATGAACCTGAAAGGACGTTGGGACACGAGCAACATGTCACTGACTATGTCGTCCCGCACTCGTCGGATGCCGTGGAGTTAAGCCCAACACGAGAGGACTTCCCTGGTTTGAGCAGACACCGGTCACGGAGCCGAGCACCAATGGGGAGGAGTTTCAGTAGTGCAAGCAGGATCTCGGTGAAGACTGTCGAGCACCAGCCTAATATCCATGGCAAAGCGTTATGGGCTTCGTCAGATTTTTGGCTGTTCTTGAGCATTATGTCACTACGTACGTCGAGTATCAGATTTCGCAGATTTCGCACTGAGTATGATCGCAGTCAGTGGCACGGGTCTGATGTGTATGTCCGCCTCTTCTTTGCGATCGGCATCAGTATTGATGGAAGCATCTTGGCAGGGATCAACAATGTCGGATCCATCTCGGAAGCACTGTCTGCTAAAGGCAATCCAAATTACGATGAAGTCGAAGCGGCCAAGTGGCAAGCGAGCCAGGTCTCCACGGTCAGTATAACCAACTGCTTAGGCCGCATTCTCATAGGTTGGTCTGCAAAATTTGTCTCCATGCTTAAACCTGATGTGACGCCCATCAGGCCTCCTTGCGGACTTCACAAAGAATACGCTGCAACTTCCAAGATCATACTGCGCAATAGCTGTCGCGGCCCTTTGCTTGATATCACAGCTCACGGCAATCTGGGTCGGGGACGTTAGCGAGCTGTGGAAAGCGAGTGCTCTCCTTGGCTTGGCATACGGCAGTTTGTTTGGATTATATCCAACTTTGTGTATCGAATGGTTTGGAATGCGTGAGTACCGTTCACTCCGCATGGCGAAGACCGAACTTACTCGTTCCTCTTACTCTCAACAGCCCACTTTTCAGAGAACTGGGGTTTCCTATCACTGGCTCCTTTACTTGGTGGCAATGCATTCTCCATTGCCTTTGGGCGTAATCTCGATGCTCATGCTGCACCAGAGGATGCGGATCAGAGCGTTAGTCCGTCATCCCGTCTGACACGCAGAGGTGGATTACCCTCCACGCACCAGTGCTTCGATGGTGGGGAATGTTACATTGCCAGCTTATACATGACGACCGTCGCGTGTCTCCTTGCATTAGGTCTCAGTATCTGGGTTGGCTGGAGAGATCGGAAACGGTCGATAACCGGTCCGAAGGAGAAGCCTCCCATGGATGTCGTTTGGGAGGTGGAAGAGGAGGAAGCATGAATAAAGAGTTTTGTAACGTATACACACATCTAGAAGATTAGCGGACAAATACCCCGGACATTGGACTAAGAGTCTAAAGGTGCTACGCTAAGACAAGATCACTCGAAAAGATGTCATCACGACAGTCGCTGTTGTAGTTCACATCAACCGTGCAACAGGATGTTCATCGCCATTACGAGCACTAATTACGAGAAACATCTATAGGTAGGTGGACTCGGCGTGGACGTAGACAAAGAAGAATAGGCCATACGTATTAGAGTGGATTCGCCTCCTCAGTAGGCAGGGGAACCCGAGTCCTCCGTTTTGGTTTTCATCGAGCTAGGTCGACTGCGGGTACCCCTGGGCACGTATTGACGAATATGGCGCTTAGCGTCGGTCGCTTCCTCACCCTCACTCCCGTCCTCACTCTCGGTCTCTCCTTCACTCTCCGGAGACGGCGTGAGCGGAGCTGGCGTCAGCGGGGAGAGGGAGCGATCCTCAGAGTGTGCTCTCTTGCGCTTCTGGCCCGTGTTGGGCTCCCTCGATGTAGACGTCAACAGTTTCTTCTTAGATCTCTTCTTTGACTTTGGCGGAGGGGGAACCCAGTGTGCGAATTCTCTAGCAATGTACCTCTGAAAATCCTCGGCGTAGGAGACACACTTCATACACCAAGCAAGGACGACCTGTAAGCAGACAAGGAAATCTCAATGTGACAGCCAGCAGATCTATAGCCCAGCTTACCAGCCGGCCTTCATCAAAGGCATAGCGTATGTCATCCGGAGAAATGTGGGAGTACTTGTCTTTGCGAGCTATCGCTTCACCCATCTCTGCTTTAGTTGGCTTTTGGCCCTTTGTCTTCCAAGACCATACGATAGCCCGTACATCTCGGGCCCACTCCCCGCGATGAATTTTCTCCGCCCAGGTCCTCTTCATCTGTCCGCATAGGATAATTATCGCACTGTACTGGCAGCCACACTATTATAAAAGAGACTCACTACTTCGCCTTGCGATTTCCATTCCTCTATGGTGAGCGGCAAGGCAGGAACAAGCTTGTACTGGCCGACGTAAAGCCACTTTTTGGCGGCCAATCGAACGAAGACCCTGTGGATTTCTTCCGACTCCTGGTTGTCGTCGGGTAATCCAGGGTTGAACCAAAAGCCGGAGTCCCCTGCAAATTTGGGTGCGTAGGGATTCCAGCTCAAGGTCACGTACATGAAGTCATCGAGACCATGACGCTCGAGGTGCGATGGCGCAATACTCGGAAACGTCGACTGTGTGTTCCCGCCATAGTAGCTGGTCATAAACTGTCGGGATACGGTGGCATTCTTGATCGATTCCTCTAGTTCAACAACATAGACCGCATAATTGATCACTGCCAAGCGAGCAGAAATGGAGTCCCTGGACAAACGGGGAACCTCTTCTTCGATTTTTATCTTCTTCTCGTCCTGTGGGATAGACATTAGCTCAGTAAACCAACACATCCTATCCATGAGCCTACAGGCATGAATCGTCTAAGGATGTCATCTACTTCTTGTTCTGTTTTTATCAGGATTGTATCAGCACCTTTCTTGTCCACTGCTGCGTGACAATGATATCAGCAGCCCGTCAAGGATGACTTGACACCGGAGAGGTCCGGAACACTGTACCGTCTGTATCGTCTGGCTAGAAATCGACAGCTTCGCTCTTCAACCTCTCCCGGAGCCTATAAATACGAGTCTTGTCAATAACTACCTCAACTTTCATGGTTCGCCTGTCTTTAAACTGTGGTGCCGAGCCTGAGGGTGCCACGACCAAACCTACACCCTAGAAAGGGTGGGCCACGGTCGTCAATATTATTCGAGAAATCACCCTATACTGCTTACAGGCGTATGTGCGCCTCGTTCCCGAGGTGTTGGACTAGAGGGCAGGTCAGGTTGCGCCTGAAAGGCGAGTACACATTCCTGTGGTCAGTTGCAATACATGACTAGAGAAAGATGTACGACTCACAGCTTGCCCATTACCTACGTGTTGCTCGCCGACTGTCGCTTTTAGCGAGGCGTTCTCTGCCTCGAGCGCGGCTATGCGCAATTTAGCTGACACCAGCTCTTCCTCCAATCGCAAGATACGAAAGTCCTTCTGTTCAAGCTCATCTGGTCCCATGAGTCTCAGTCTAGAGCTTTGACAAAGTAATGGTACAGGACAGGTAGTCGCAGCGCACCTATCGTCTCGGGATACTTCTTTTACGTACTTCAGATGTCATATGTGGCATTATATGGTGACTGACTCGCGACCACCCAATTGCTCGGGAACATTTGAGAACGGGTCCTGATATAATAGCTGAGGCATATGTTGAATCTGAAGCTAGAGCTTTAGGCTAGAGTAGGGAGAACTCAGTCTATTGCATAACGACTGTATATTGTACCGTACCTAGAGTAGGGAGAACTAGTCTACTTGTCAGGTAATGTACAATAGGTGTATCGAATGCATGGTGGCTTACCTCAGTCTATTGCACTTGAGGGAGTTGGCCATTGCAGGGCATGGCATTATTTCTCGAGTCCTGAGAGCATATGTATTTTATTTATTAGTTATTTGTGATAATTTATGCATAAAGGGCCAATTTCACTGTTCTCCATTGTGCAGTAAGAAGTGCTGATATGCTGACTGTGATTCTAAAGCTCCTTGATTGCACTGTACATAAGATATGTAGAAATGGATGCTACTAGAACAATGCAGGTGTTGGAATTCGGTATTTGTCGGGATTAAGGTGCGAGCTCACAAGCTTGCTGATAACGGGAGCGGGCCGCTGGAGGCGGCCGTGGATAAGTATTTACACGTGTATCGTATATATTCACAGTATCTCTATGGTGTACGCTATGTGATTGCCCCTTTGGGCAGCCGACGCTTGAGGACAAGCGCGCTCTCGCTGTCTGGAATTTTGGATTATTTCTTAAGCAGGAACCCAGGATGATGTGGAATTGGGTGTGCCACATTGGCACCCATAGTTACTGGTCCACTGACAAGGTCCACAGAACCTGCTCTGGATCATGTAAAATCTCGAAATTAATGCCAGGTATGTTGAGACATTGAGATGTCGAGCGAAGACTGACGGAAGTATTCTTAGCAATATGTTTTGATGGCGAATCCCTATTGGCCGAGGCCGATGTGGCA